>VYZV01012556.1:73808-144853 GCA_013401275.1 Pandion haliaetus | reverse complement strand
AAGTGTAAACTCAAGAGAAGCAAATATCAGATTTCCTGGCATGCTTAGAAAAGAGAGTGTGTATCACTGACTGTATTCAAGCCTAAGGAAAAAGTGGGTATAATCCTTTTACTTATTTTTGGCTGGTACATCTAGACCAGTTAGCTCCACAAAGTCCTTATCAAAACATATTTTTTCATTTGCTCTTCTCTCACCTGTTTGCAAGTAGGTAAACAGTGATTCTGCATGGCATCTCTGGCTCTCTCCCACTAAATAAGAAAAGCAGATAGATTTAAGTAAGCGGTATGCATGTTCTGGGACAATAATTTGAGAATGTTGCCATCATTTCTACACAATGCATCCAACACTGCTATAACACAGTTATTTCAAAGTGTTACACTGGGACATGCATGGCCTGATTTCAGACATTCAGATGTATTGGGGCAGCCTCGGAGTTGTCGTACTTAACGACTTCTCCAGTAAGCCCAATAGCATGTGCTGAAAAGGACTGCAAGTACTAAACCACGTTGATTCTTGGTTTTCTTTTCTGTGTATTTCAGGGGGTGGCTAACGGTAGTTTTAAGCTACCTTTGTGCTCGCAATATTACACAGTCAAGTTAGAAGCTGCCTTGTTTCTGGTGTAAGTCCCAGAGGCTCAGGTGTTTTGTTTAATGTCCTCTCTTGTGCCCTTGGAAGCAAAGAAGGGCGCGTATTCTGACTGTTGTTCAGTCCTTTCCTCAGCTCTGCTGGTAAAACCTCACTGACGTTCCCCAAGCAGCCTGGAATGGTCGCTTCAGTGGTTCTTCATAAGAGCAGAGCAGTATAAAAGGAGTCTGGTGAGTCACAACTTATGACAAAAGCCTATATAAAAATGTTTCCTTCAGTCTAATGTAAAACCTGCAGTTACCTGGAGAGGTGAGGAAAATTTAAGGCACTTCAAGGCACATATGAATTGAGAAGTTATCTAGGACTGGGGTGCAATGAGGAGAAGCTTGCATCAGATTGATAAAGGCCTGCCTTTTCAAGTGATTGGCAAGTTTAGCCAGTGTGACATGCAAGGTAGATAATAGAAAACTAAAACCTGTTAGTCAAAACAAAATTACCATTCTTTCGTATTTATTACTGTCTGAAATTCATGTATTTCTATTTCCCAGGGCAATGTATCTGGAAGGTATCTAGCCAAAGTATTCTTTTCTTTTAATGAGACCTTTTTCTCTTTCCACATATGTCTCATTTATTTTTCTGGAATAATAAGAGTATGTATAGAAGGAGGAACCAGCTTCAAGGTCCTTGCCTCATAACTTTTTAGCTCACATCTTCACAGTGCCAATTTTTTTTCTTTAGTATTGGGGTTATTTGAAAGAACTTATGGGATCTGTGAATTCCCTGGTGACTTGGGTGGCATTATAATGCCAATGACAGAGCCCCTGTCTGAGACTCAGGAAATGTGCATTCTGCTCTGATTTCTGTCACTCACTTCTCAGGCAATGGTGATCAACATGTTTTGCCTCGCTAGGCTTCAATTACCCCTCTGTAAAACATAATGAAACTCATCTTTTTTGAGATCTACATCTGAAAAGGGCTACTAAAGAGCTGACATTAACTAGTCTTCTAGCCTCCATTCCACGCCAGCCCTAGATAGGTCATCCAGGCACGCAGAGAAGAACTGTGTAGAAGAAAGGTGATCTGGCAACACTACCACCTTCCCCCAGTACCAAGTGGACCCATCTGGCCTTTTCTTCCTAATTGCCTGGGATTATGCTGTCTAACTGAAGGTTTACTAATCCCATTTTAATGACTCTGACAGAGGACATAGAGTTATAGTTTTCTTCAATCTATTTTAAGAGTATAAAATTGTTTTTATCCAAGAGACAATTGGTGCATACTTCTGGTCTTACCTTCAGCCCTGGACCCCTTGCCAGGTGGTGGCAGGTATTTCATAGCAGGGCGGTGCTCTGCATCTGTAAAAGGAAGGAGATGTATTTTTATGGATTCACAGATGGGAGACCTTCACTGTTTCGGGGAGTGCGGGGTGACAAAGGTAATTTTATTTAGCAGGGGAAATGGCAGACGTTTGACCAGCTGCAAATTATTGAAGAGCTGTTCTCTAGCACAAATACCTCTCCATTCCTCCCACAACAACAAAAACAGGAGGAAAAAATGTAACGAACTTTAGTACAGGATGCTGAATTCATGCTCCAGCTATGCTCCTTTGTTTTTGACAATGGCTTTGGTGTGAAAGGCTGGCACTATGATTACAACCTCCCTCAATAAACTGATCTGCTTTCCTCTTATCCTGCTTTTTGGTCTCAAGATAACTTTAATGAAGGGCAGCAATGCATGAATTCTTACAGTTTTATGCACTAGTTTGGGATGTCTGATGCCATCTTTTTTGAAGGCCTCCTCTTTTTGCTCTCCAATCTCACATAAAACACCTGTGTAGTTCACTGTCAGATCTAACTTTTTGTGAGACTAAAATGAGCATCTTTTTCCAGACACCATCACATCATCTTCTTTCTATTCAGTAAAGCCAATTTGTTAATCTGCACTACATAAGCACTGTGTGTTTGACACGAGTGTCTAAGTTTGTGACAACAAAGGACCTTTCTTCCCCATGAAAAGATAGGGGAAGAGCTATAAATTACAAAGCATGAATGCAGTTATGGAACTGCGTCACTCCTCCTCAGTTGATACATAGTGTTACTACAATTTTGATTTCTCTCTGTTTCTGAATAATCAGAAATCATCAGGCTCAGAACTGTTTATCTTTAGGTGTGAGGAGTCAGGCATCCCCAAGAACGGAGGTGATATGCCAATATATTTCACATTAGAAGCAAACAGTGGGAGCTCAGACTCTGTTGCTCCAAAGCATCCAATATCAATAACACCATAGTCTGCACAGTGATTTAGTTTAAAGAGGCATGGCTATACATTTCTTGCTACAGGAGGAAACTAGCAAGTTTACTATGCTGAAAGATCAATGCTAGCATATATCGGTGAAGTCTGAGAAGCTTTTGACAACAAAGGTCTCCGTTCCTCATGAACTGTTCATTCTCTTCCAGGATAAAAAGAAACACTCAAGAAATCTGCTTTCTTCAGCTCTTGCAGATTGGTTGTACCTTCGTCTGCCTGAGTACAGGGCAAGGCTGGGGCACCTAGCCTCCACGTGTTAGGCACCACAATTAGGTGGGATAGATCTTGGCCTCTGTTGCTCAGTTTCTCATACACAGAGGCAAAATACATAGTATTATTTACTGGTCCTGCCAGCTGCTATAATATCTATTTTAGTATTTATGGAGTCCCTTGAGATCTTCAGAAAGGGCACGAGGCCATGCATAGCCACATTAAATTAATAGGCCAACTTGTAGATGAACTTAACTGGCTCCTGCTGATTTCAAATCCCTCATCATTATTCAGCCAAACACCGGATTTAACCCCGCATTAAGTTTTCCCGTGCCTGAGAAAAACCTGTAGCACTGAATTCCTGTGTCCGAGTTCAATAAATTCCCAAACACCTTCTATCTGGGGACATTATAAACAGTAAAAACATGTCTTACCAGTTACAAAATCCATCTCTGTGAAGAAGAGGATGGCTTGTCTGAATGCCACCTCTGGGGTCGAGGCCATTACTGTCTGTAGAAGACTGCCACTTTTGCTTAGCTTCTCCCTCCATTGTGTTAATCTTCTCAATGCATCTGCAAGAACTCTGAAG
Organism: Pandion haliaetus; assembly: GCA_013401275.1. NCBI lineage: Eukaryota > Metazoa > Chordata > Aves > Accipitriformes > Pandionidae > Pandion > Pandion haliaetus. Next base: position 141,162 of record VYZV01012556.1, on the reverse strand, counting down.
GCATTGATCCGCCGTAATGCACACACAAGGACTGGGTTTGACATTAGTGTATCAAGGCTTCTTTGCCAGGAAGTATCTCCAACCTCAAAAGGGGTTACTTCTCTGGCCTGGCATCGAGTGAGATGGGGCAACCACTTGAGACCTAGGAGCTCAAATCCCAAATCGGGTTCTTCTGCAAGTCAAGAGAAATCTGTTTAGCATCAGTTGACAGCATGTGTTTCATAGAAGCTGTGTTTTCTTTTGGAGACAAGTGTTCTAAACTCACATTGATTTTTTTACTAGACAACAAGTTCCAAAGCTGCTTTGACTTCACCCCCGTTGCATCCAAAATGGGCTGTAATGCAGATATAGAAATATACTGGGAAAAACCACAAGAAACAAATGCTAGGAAATTACATTACAGTGAAAACAAAAAATGGGCTATCTGGGAAATCAACAGGGAGCCACAGAGAGTAAGTGCCATGATTTGATTAGAGAACACAGCTAATGGAGAAGAGTTGAAAGGGAAACACTGAGAATACACTGATAATGTGGTTTGACACAGTATAATCCATAATTATAGATCCTTTACCACCTCTCATAATATTCTACTTTAAGCTATTTTCATTATAGTAATAAGCTACAATTTAATGCTGACTTGTCTCTAAAGTAGATTAAAAGTTGTTGTGTTTGTAAAGTAATCTTGCTTCCAATGTAGCAAGATATTTAGGGGCTCAATCCATGACTGCATGTTGCTGGAAGTTTCTGCCAGCTAGAATCTTCTCACCTACTGCGATACAGAACTTACTCCATAGTAGTGTTTAAAGAGAGTAGGATACAACATAGTGCAAGACAGGGTGCCAGACTTCTGCCCTTTGTTAGTACACTTTCTGTATTATTACACTTCGATGCAATCTATATAATGAAATTATATAAAATTATCATCCTGCTTTGCACTTGTAAGCATTTAATGTGGGGGATAGTGTCATTACTCCTCCTACAGGCACGAGGAAAGAAAGCATGAAATGGTGAAGTGTCTTGCTTTGATTACAAAGGATGTCAGTGGAGAGAATAGAGTTTGTGACTTCTGGATTCCTGTCGCTGTGCCCCAATTACACAGCTGCTTTATCTCCCAGTACTTAGGGAGAGACACAATGCTCTGGATTACATAAAAGGCTTAGTAAACCTAAGCACATCTTTGAACTAATTTGACACTCTCTGAAGACAATTGCAATATGGAAAGTGGCCTTGCCCATGACTAACTACCCACGATAAATTCTTCAGTTCTTTAGGCAGGTAAACAAAGAAACGTGTCCTCCTTCCTGAGGCCCCTTTTATGGCATTTTTCATAATGTTCCTGCTATGATAAAAATAGCTAGACAGGATAAACTTTCCTGACCAACTTCTACAGCCCTCCCCTAGAGCTGGGATCACCTGCACTCTGAGATTGATTGTAGTGCCCAGGAAGAAGTATCCAGTGAAGGAGCTCTCCGACACTCTTCATAGCATCCATTCCAACCACTGTCAGCATGACAACTTGCTCCATTTCAGGATCAGAAGCGTATGTTCGATTGCAGAAAAGATCCAGAGTAATGTTACGGGGGTCTGGCACTGCACTGAGGCTTCCTCCTACCCAGGGAGATCATCAAAACAAAACTAGTTACCCCACAAAAACAAATCTCAAGTCTTTTTTAGTGTGAAGGAATTGACCAATTCTCAACTGAGCAGACAAAGGCCAGTGTCTCACTGTGATCCTGCCCCTCATGCTGCAGCTCAGCATGGTCAGAAAAACAATCATGCAAACCCTTACTTAGTCACACTCCTTAACTGGAATTACTTTTTGCCACGTAAAGCTAATATATTCAATTTTAATTTTGATATCCTTATTCACACCATTAAGCAGAGTTGATAGATCTATACCAAAATGATTTAAGGCATCAATTTCAGATTGATAACTAATGACTGACTTCACATTAAATTGATGCTTAATTTTTCTTTCTTGGAGATTACATGGCATACAATTGAGGGCTAAACTGGGGACTGTTATAATACCATGCTTATATCTATGGTGCATTGGGAACAGTATAGCCTGCAGAATCCCTGGCCCATCAGAAATCTGTGTTTGATTTCATACTGTTTCACTAGATGATTATTTAAGCGATTGTATAGATTAACATTTATTTACTTAGTTATTCCTACACCTTAACATTTTATAATGCTAGAAAACAGTGAATGACATGCATTTGATTATTATTTTTCCTTACAATTTTGTGTGAATTTGGTTTTGGAGAGCAATATACTTCTGTTAAAAAACCTGATATCCAAAATTTAAAATAATTTAATTAGTTAAATAAAACTGTATTAACCTGCTGAATACATAAGAAAACACTACCTGTAGTTAGTGAAATAAACATCTGATTACCATGACCTCCAAGTGTATAGAACTAGTAGGTTTAAGACTATCCTACCCATTTGAGTCATAGATTTATAACGGAAAACACATTTACTTGCTTTTTCAAGTCCTATCAATTTCCCAGCTTTGAATGAATGAGTTACTGACATGAATTCAACTGTATAAACTGAAATTAAGAAGATCTGAGTAAAGTGAAATGAAAAAGTACCTTCTCTGCACCTACAGAAGAACTACAGCTGCCAACATTTATCATTTCAGCAAATTCTAGTTTTACATACTTAACCACCAATTTATCTGATTTTAATATTTTTACTTCTTTTGAAACTATGGCAATAAATATATATTGATTGGATATTAATCTTTTAATTATGGTAGGTTTAAGGCTTAATTGGTTGTTATCGTGTCACATTTAAGTAATTTATTTTTCCACATATTTGTTTATTTACTTTAAAAAGGTATTTCCATTTCGTTTTTGTATTGATTCTTCTGTTCATTACCCAGCAACAGAAGACATCCAATGAGAATTACTATGATTGATGGACAGCAGAACACTAAATGCGTTGATGTAGACAACAAGCGTGTTCCTAATGTTCTTATTCAGGAAAATCCCCTAATAAGGTTGCCAGACCTTATAAAAGCCAGAACAATGCATTTCCCATAGGTTTGACCTACCCAGTGTCTGCAGCAAGGTCTCAGTGTAAGGAGCCACATGAAAACACACGGAGTCATCCAGCCCAGCAGTGGCAGGCAGGTTGCTCTGCCCGTTGCCAAGGAGGCCTTGCTTTGCCAGTCCGTTCATCAGTCCTATGCACAGAACAAAAGAAAACGTGAAGAATACAGAGCTCTGTGATGCAGTCTGACATGAAAACACTCTTCTTATCAAATGTTTTGATTCATCTGACCACAGTTCCATTACAGAGACATTAATGTGGGTCATGCTGAGCTTACCTAAGAGACACAAAATGCAACTTAATCATCTGCTCTCCCCCAAATCATATTCACTTACAGTGGGGCAAGTAGCTGTTGAAAATTGAGGCTTGGCCACAGCTTTGTCTGGAGACACCTCTGCTTTGTGACCAGAACCACAGTTGTTTCTATCACCTAACTCCTGATGTGAACTGAAGTGTGGAACAAATGCATAGAAGATGCTACGCAGCTCTTGAATTATAACAAGTGTCTTAAATAGGCTGGTGTCCACAAGGAAGGGAAGTCACAAATCTTGAGGCCAGTACTCGAGTGCAGGCCCTCAAGGTGTCCTGCATCCTACACAGCACCATGTGGTCTCAAAGGCATTGCTAGGATTACAGACCTGAACAGAAACATCACATTCTGCTCATGTAACTCCCAGTCTGGAAAATATCCGATTCCACGCCACTTTTACAGACAATAAGTGCTTGAAACTAGCAATCTCTCAGTTCCCGTTCTTCCTCCAAAAGGCTGGGCTATGCATAGGCAGTGCATTAAGGTACTGGCATACAGTACACTTCCACAACAATTGGTTCAGCCTTCTGTAATAATATTTCAGACCACAATTTTAAAGGCTTATTACATTTTAAGTTACTTTGTATACATTTGATTGCTTTCTACCATACAACCCTGTCAAAAATTTACTGTAGTGTTGTGTACTGTGGGAAACGGCTTATTAGCGCTAGAGGCTGATGGCAAACCTCAGATGTCAAAAGTAGCACTGATGAGATTTGAGCTTCTACCACTGATAATCACTTACCTGCTTTTCAAAATTCAGGTGGCATGAATAACAAAAAAATGTGCCATCACTGCTACAGCAGCATTACCTGCTGTTTATTCAAACTCAGTGCATGGCAAAAAGTAAAGCTTGGACAAAAATTTATGGTGTTTGATCCTCAAGACAGAGATCCATTACCCAAACACACCTATCTATCCATCTGCTCTATTTCAGGAATGATTGTTGAATTTTTCTTGCTTGGAAAATTGAACAGCATTCAAGACCTTGAAGGGGTAACTGCTTTTCAGGGGCATCGATTACAAATGCAAAACTTCTTAGTGTGGTATTTACCCTACTCAAATCCTAGTGCTACTCTACACTTCCCAGAGGCCAAACCATAGCTTATGTGGCAAGAATGTCAGCTTCCCCTCCCCAGGGCTCTAGAATATGGAGTAAGGTATCTCTCTGAATCAGTTCTGAAGCAACCTCAGAGCACATGGAAAGAAGCATTTGCAAATTCTGCATATATTGGAAAAAAACCCAGAGTTCTCTACAATAAGGGAAAACATTTTGCCCTTCCGGAATATCCTTTGTTCTGGTGCCCACCTATATATTTCTAGTGGAAATTCCTCCATACAAAACATGAACACTGTAAACATCATCTGTGGCACTCTGTGAAAAGAGCAGCAGAAACTGTACTACTTTAATGAGAAACTTTCCTTGGGTCTACACGCAGCAGGTGACGCGGTGCTGTAATTAGTCTGCCATGATTAATCTACTGTGTCTGTACGTGTTTTCAGAACATTCTGTGATAGTCTTGGGAGAAAAAGCAGACGACTTCTTGAATTGTCATTTTTTTTTTTTTCCAAACCTCTAAATGTTCTTTCCTACTGTGGATAGATTAAAGGAAGCAGTTGGGCAGTGGATGAATGTCTCCATCACGAGCTATTTGTGATGGTGTTAATGGAGGGGCCAGCAACAGTGATCCTGTTCTCTCAGTGGTGGTGTCTGAAGGGGAGGTTGCACAAAAACAGATGCAGGAATGGACTCTCCTGCTGCCAGCAACATGCCCATTGCCAGGGCAGGATGAAGCAAGCAGGGCAGGTTCTTTGTTCCCTACTGATCACTGCTGTTGCCTGTGATCTTCCCCACTTGAGACCAATGTCACCTCATGCTTAAGAAAACCAAATAATTCTTTTCCTGAACCAGAACCTTGGAACAGAGTCTGACTCAAGTAAGATTTGGGGCAGCAACTTGCCTGGTTTTTGGCAGTCCCTACATATAAAGAGTTACAGTTCAGATGTTTGGAAGTCACAAGTCTGCAGAACTCAGGGCTGAGGTTGACAGGATCAGATGCTATCCTCCGGCTCAGTGGAACATACATATTTTTGCTACCTTACCTATCTGGGCAGTAAGAATACCTAAGACGAGGTTATTGAGATGATTAAGCCAGGCCTGTTATGGAGGTGTACACTAGGAAGCCAAAAGACAAGGCTCACAAATTCAAACAGAGCAGGTTCCAACTTGACATAAAGAAAAAACAGTTCCCCATCAGGATGGTCAAGCATTGGAACAAAGGCCCAGAGAGGCAGGGGAATCTCCGTCCTTGCAGATTTTCAAGACTTGAATGAAAAAAGCCCTGAGCATCCTGAGCCAAATTCATTGCTGACGCTGTATTGAGCAGGACATCAGATGAAAGACCTTCCGAGGGCCCTTCCAACATGAATTACTCTATGATTCTAAGTTCAAGAGGACTCCAGCGCTAAAGATCAAACAACTCACAAAGATCAATCTGCTCTGTTGGATAGGCAGTAGTGACTGATTTACACGTTGGTCTGGAGATACATACAGCAAAACTATCAGGCCCTGATATTCTCAAAAAATATTCCCTGCAATGTAACAGCTGTGGTTAGACTGTTAATGTTTAGCTCACATGCACTGAAATGCAAACCTTTTCCAAGGTTGTTGAGCAGTGAAAGCATTACCTTTTACCAATGCAGGAATGTGATGACTAGCATTCTCCTTTCTCAGCAACAAAATGAGACAGTGCATGCGCGATTCAGCAGAAAGCTCTCCTCTTGCAGAACCATCAGGTGAACTTGAAATCTTGCTAGGGCAAAACACAGCAATCTGAAATAACGAGGGCCAGATTAGGCTACTAAATCCAGATGTAATCACTGTAGGGCTCAAGCAAATAGTTAAGCTACAATGGCATAACAAGATAGAGCTCACCAGCTGAGCCACAGTAACTTCCAACAACTGGGTGTTCATGCATCATCTATCCATGAGATAAAAAAACCTTAATTTAAACCTCAGTGAAGAGGCTTAACATAAAAATGTTCTGCCCTGCAACTGAGCTGGACTAAAACCACAACAGTTATAACTCAGCTGATATGTGGTACCATCCTAAGTCACTCGTGCAAAAATGATCTTGAGTCCTAAATGAAGGGATGATTTTTCAGAAACGTTGAGCTCCAAACAGCACTTTGAAGCAATAGTTGCTGCTGTTAGCTTCTTAAATGGCCACTTAGGAGCATGCTCCAAATATTTGGCTATTTGGGCTGTAGTATTCCATACATAAGTTGTCTTTATTCTACAAAATATTATGGGCAGGTGAAGTGTTATTCCTCAGGCTTGATTGCACAACAAGCAGAAAAGAGGGGCTTTGTACACAGTTTAATTTGCAAAATGATGCATTTCCTGAACGATACAGCAAACAACCCTCAGCGTGATAATTTAAAGCAAGGGGTCCACTCCTCTATAAGAGAAAATGTTATATGATTCCTGAGTGATTTATTGTGTAAGAAATCCAGAACTGGACTTCTTGCATATGTTAAGTTTGACTGAAATCTTGCATTTATGATTATTGCTGTTTCCTTAGGCTGACTTGTCAAAATGCCAACTGCACTCTAACTCAAATCTATCATCATGTTAGACAGAGCTTCAGAGAAAAAGAAAAAGTTGTTATTTTTGACAATAGGAAAGCTCTTTTTGCAACCCATCTGGAATGCATTAAATTAGAGGACTTCATGCTGACAGGCCGTAAGCAGTCCCAGAGGGACTGTGAAGTACCTAATCAAACAACAGTCTGTTAGATGAAGACTATTCTCCTGAATACACATTTGCAGATCAGAAATTTTTATTTTGGTTTATGGGGCTACTGCCTGCTCTTGCTTATTTTGAGATCAATGGCAAAATTCATGTTTGCCTTAGTAGGAGGAGGCCCGATTATGAATTTACACTTTTGTTTTCTGTGAGAGGCTGAGGTCTGGTGGGATTTTCCTACTAAAGAAAAAAACAGCACTGAAAGCAGAATATCACTCACAGGAATACAGACAACATGAGTGCTAGCTAGCTAGTAAAGAGGGAACGAGTGTCCTTGAGAACACTTACTAGAGGAGTGTTGGCTCATACATCCATAAGCTCACAGTGTAATTAGTTTCAGAACAACTGGTAACCCAAGGTATACCACCAAGCTGTGCATTCTGTCCAGTACCTGACTTGTTGTCATGCTCAGCACAATGGCTTGCTTGGGTGAAAGCTGCAGCTGTCTGATTCCTTGCAGGACAAACCCCCGATGAGTACAGATCGAAATCACGTTACCATATGCATGAGGAGATACCACAGGTGACACCACCAAAATGATGTCCCCTAGATAAAAAGAGGGTAAGAAAAGCAGCATATTATTTTATTTCCACAGAAGCTGTGGTATCAGTGCAAGGCAACTCTCACAGTGGCTAGTTCCAACTTGAAGCATATCCCAAATGATGACACTGTATTTTATGGTTTATTTGCTCTATCCAGTTCATAATGACTGCTATCGGAGGCCAATCTAGAATGAGAAAGCTTATGGCATCATCAGTAATATCTTTAGGAATCATCTACCCCAGATAGTCTGTCTCATCAGGTCTATCTAGCTATCTATGAGCTATTGGTCTATCTTTGATGTATCTGTGCTCTCAGTTCACATGCTAGCTGTGTGTCAGCCCCTGCCAGGCTGTGTTTGAGCTGTTACCCTTACAGCTGGCAATCCAACAGCAGTTGGTTCCCTCAAGGGCTAAGGACCTGATAAGCCTGGCCACACTGATGAGCAACTAAATAAGGCCAAAAAGACCAACTGGCAATTTGTCCACTACAAAGTGCATGAAGCAAGCCCAGCCATTCCTCTCTGCTATTATTGGGAGTCCTAGCCTATAGCTAGCTTTTACAATCTTGTTCAGCACTACTGTCTGTTTCCTCTTGTCCCTTCCTTAGTCCTGTCTTTAACATTCATCCTAGACCTTGCCTTGTGGCATGGGCTCCTGAATCTTTGGACCAGCCTGGATCATGACCTCACCTCACTCTGTGGTTTGGCACCATCTGTGGCTTCACAGGTTCCTGTACTTGGTCATCATGATAATGGTACAAGCCTGCTCTCTCCTACCTGATTCTCATCCACTAGGTCTGGCTGCTTGTGCTTTTCTTGTATCCCTCATCCCAGTAGATAAGGTTGTAGAAGCAACTGGAATTTACGTTGGGTTAGAACCTTAGGTTTTTAGACTCCTGTTTTCTAAGTTGAACCGCAAGCTCACTGCCAACAGGGCGGTAACACATGCTATGAGCAAGCTCAGGAGAAAGAGCCTACCAAGACCTCCTGAGCAGTGCCTAAGCCTCATCTTACCTACTATAGACAAGCTCAAGACTTTTCCCTGAAGCCTCTGATCTTCCTGAGGTCTTTGCTTTGTTCTAATCTTATCTTGGGTCTCTGCTTTTACCACCACCTTCATTATTACACTGTCCTAGTCCTAATATAGCTTTTTTTCTGTACACAATATACATTCAGATCTCCATAACCTGCCAAGAGTGAGCTCTGAAGACAAATCCTCAGTATCACTGCTACTGGGGTTTCCTCTACAATGCCCCATTAATTTCTCTTTAACCGAACAATATAACGAGGTTGGAGTATTTTAGTCTCTGTGTCCCAATTACACTTGGTTTTGGGGGTAGGACTATCAGCAGTGAATGTTTCGTTTGGTTCTAGACTTTGTGATATGGATATCTGTCCCCCAAAAATTTGACCAAGGCTCAGCCTAGGAGTTCAAAGCAAAGGCAACAAAACAAGGGAAAGCTTTTATTTATTACTAAGGATGGAACAGGCAGAGGGTTTCTTTGCCTAAAATTTCTATTTGGCTTTATGGCTTTAATTTTGCAGGCTTTGAGCCAGACTGACATTACCGTCACATTCATTATATGTGAACTGTCAAAATTTAGGGTTGCAGGTGGTTAAGATTTTGGTTCCTCTCTAGTTGATAACACTTTTAAAAAACATTTTTCACATACACATATCCCAAATCAACAAGAATACCTGCTAGGGTCAGCAAAACTTTGATTACTGAGAAGGGGCAGATACACCCGGTGGGAGCTGCAGTATGTTTGTTCTGCATGGGTATATCTTCCTGTCTCCAAGAAAAGCTACTGGAGACCTGAGGGAAGGAGTCAGTGAATGTTTCCTTTCCTTAAAATCCCACAGTATGTCTGCTCCCAGACCAGATTTTTCAGCTTCTCTTCTGAGAGTCATGATACAGTTATCTGAGGAGCAAAGCTTGAAAGTGACTTCCTGAGCCCAAATACAGATGGAACATGGCGTGGTGTAACTCAGCAGCCCACATCAAATATGAATCATTGATGGCCATAAAAGGAAAGGGACACAAAAAACGTGCCTCATTCCATCAGCAGCAACCAGCTGCCATCAATACCAATCCCAAATAACACAGAGCCAATGGCTGTCTGCCAAGCTACCTGAATTAACATGCCTAGTTATACAAAAGAGTGTATCTCAAAGGTGAGACTTTTTTTTTTTTTCTCTTTCTCCCTTCTCCATTTTCTTTCTGTCACACTCTGTCACCTTCTGCTCCTTTCAACTTTTTGGCTTATGCTTTCATTCTTTTCCCATACGTTCTTTCCTTTAGCAATATAATTTTCCGTGCCTTCTTTCTACATCAGTACAATCCTGCTTTCCTTCTGCCATCTTCTCCCCAACAGCTGTTGAGCTTCCACTCCCCTCAGTTTTTTTTCCTGCGAAACTATCTTCAATTGTAGGAGTAGACACCAGACAGCAATGCTTAATAGCATTGTCTACAAATCACTTGTGCCTGAGATCTGCTGTGCCAGGCCCCACTACAGAAGGTTGTCATCACATTGGCCTTCTACAGCAGACACCCCTATACCACACAGATCCTTCTTAGCCAGTTATAAGGCCTGCATGCCTTGGCAGGTTTCCCTCGAACACAGTCAGCTTGCTGCTAGCTAGATACAGATTCAGAAGCTGGAAGACTACTCCTACAAAGGGAAAAGAAGGATTTGGGTGGAGGCAGGTGGTAGCCAGTTAATATTAGCCCCATGAACTGCTTTCCTTTCTGATTGTGTGGTCAGTCCTGCCCTGAATGAAGTCTTAACCATTTCATACCCACGATGATTATATTCAACTCTTCACCAGCAGCAGTAGATGATCTCTAATCAGATAAACACGCAGTTTAAGGATACTGTTAGGTCTTCTCATGACTCTTTCTTTGATGAACAGACCCCTATGTGCAAAGATTTCCCGTGGGGTGTTTTTTGGTTGGGTTTTTTTTCCTTTCTTTTTACCCTGCAGTGAAATCTAAGCAGCCTACAGGACTCTAGCAGCTACTCCCATGAGGAGGATGAGGTGATAACACTCTTCTGTCACTTCATTTTAGGCCACAGTGTTTCAATAGAAATTAATTCCTGGCTCTAGAACTAGCCAGGTCACAGCACTGAGCAATCCAGGGAGGCGAATTTCCTGAAACAGGTGGGCTGGAGTAAGGTAATATTGTGAGTGAAGGAGAACCATAAGACCTCAGGGTTCATTCCCTAACACTGACCTTTGGTGGTTGAGACAAGCATCACTGGAGGTCGAGACAGCACCATGCCCTGGAGATCAACCTTTTCTTTATCTGCTTCTGCCCTAGTTGATGAAGGACTCTGAGAGCTAAAGAAAAACAATAAATATTAAAAGCTGTTATGTCAGGTTCTGACTCAAATCTACTTTCTGCAACAAACCCAGGGCCACAGAATTTTCTCTGGCAAAACCGCTTTACTGGAAAAGACATTTAAATCCTTTGTCCATGACATGAGCTGCATCAAGGTCTCTCTGACTGAACATCTTTTTATATTACTCCCCCCTAGGCTCTCTGTGTTCAATTAAAAGCAGTTAATGCAAAGTAGCCAGCTTGGCAAAGAAATCTGGGAATCAAGAAATATGTCAGGCTGCATTACCAGAGCTTTTCCTACCCACAGATACATCATAGTTGCTATTCACTTTCGGTTCTTTAGCTTGAGTTTAAACAGTTTTAAAGGTTCATGTTGGGCAACAAGCACAATCTAGTCTGGCAGAGATGTTCATGCCAGTGAAACCTCTACAACATTCCTGCATACCCAAAAGGACCAAATCACGGCACGGGGAACATAAGATGTGGTTCTGAAAGCCAGGGACTGACAGCAGCGCAAACTGCAGTCTGTGAAACAGTTTGGCTAGCTCTGTAAAGTGCAGGCTGCTCAGGCAAACCTGCCTGCCTCATCCCTTGCCACCACTGAGCTGGCTGGAATACATCCTGCTTGTTCACTCTCAGGAGGCCACGGCATTTGCAAGTATAATCTGAAAACTGCAATCTGAGTTGCAGTTTGTATGCTTGTCTCCCAATGGACAAAATTACCAGCATTAGGAGAAAGGCAAGTGCATTATTTAGAATGTAGCACTGCTCTGGACTGGCGGAGTTATACCGGAGGAACAGAAATCATCATCTTTGTAAGGGGAAAAAAAAAGCATCCCTGAGGAAAATAAACAAATAAATAAAGAGAATGAAACTTTGCCAAATTGATTTTTTTCAAATCTTAAAAGTAAAAATGATGAGAGTCACTGTTCATGGCCAAGCAGAACTGAACTCTGACATACACTCCCTCTAAGAGCATCAGATGAATTCTACATGGGTGTACTTTGCCACTCTGCAGAAAGCACCTACAGGACTACAGGTTACCTCACTTCTAGCCTGCTGCCACTGACACAGTGTGCCACACTGCACCCAGTATCAGAAGGGATCTTTAAAAACCTGTCCAGAACTTGCAGGTACAGGGCCTTATCTAAGCTTTCTGCAGGGGAGTTTCACCACAGCATCATTTATTCATAGAATCATGTAGGTTGGAAAAGACCTTTAAGATCATCGAGTCCAACTATCAACCATGCCCACTAAACCATGTCATAAAGTGCCCTGTCTACATGCTTTTTGAATACCTCCAGGGGTGATGACTCAACCACTTCCCTGGGCAGCCTGTTCCAATGCCTGACAACTCTTTCAGTAAAAAGTTTTTCCTAATATCCAATCTAACCCTCCCCTGCCACAACTTGAGGCCATTTCCTCTCGTCCTATCACCAGCCACCTGACAGAAGAGACCAGCACCCACCTCACTACAACCTCCTTTCACATAGTTGTAGAGAGCGATAAGGTCTCCCCTCAGCCTCCTTTTCTCCAGGCTAAACACCCCCAGTACCCTCAGCGGCTCCCCCTAAGACTTGTGCTCTTGGCCCCTCACCAGCTTCCTTGCTCTTCTCTGGACACGCTCCAGCGCCTCAGTGTCTTTCCTGTAGTGAGTGGCCCAAAACCGAACACAGTACTCAAGGTGTGGCCTCACCAGTGCAGAGTACAGGGGAACAATCACCTCCCTGCTCCTGCTGGCCACACTATATCTGATACAGGCCAGGATGTCACTGGCCTTCTTGGCCACCTGGGCACACTGCTGGCTCATATTCAGCCAGCTGTCAACCAGCACCCCCACGTCCTTTTCTGCCGGGCAGCTTTCCAGACACTCTTCCCCAAGCCTGTAGCGTTGCATGGGGCTGTTGTGACCAAAGTGCAGGACCCGGCACTTGGCCTTGTTGAACCTCGTACAACTGGCCTCAGCCCCATGATCCAGCCTGTCCAGATCCCTCTGCAGAGCCTTCCTTCCATCGAGCAGATCAACCCTCCCTCCCAACTTGGTGTCATCTGCAAATTTACTGAGGGCGCACTCAATCCCCTCATCCAGATCACTGATAAGGATATTAAAGAGAACTGGCCCCAGTACTGAGCCCTGGGGAACACCACTTGTGACCCACCACCAACTGGATTTAACTCCATTCAGCACAACCCCCTGGGCTTGTCCATCCAGCCAGTTTTTTACCCAGCAAAGAGTACACTTGTCTAAGCCATGTGCCACCAGCTTCTCGAGGAGTATGCCGTGAGAGACAGTGTCAAAGGCCTTACTGAAGTCCAGGTAGACAACATCCACAGCCTTCCCCTCATCCACTAGGCGGGTCACCTGGTTCAGCAATATTAAAAGGAGATACTGAGGGCCTGAAAACCCCAGTGCAGATGCTGGCTGCCCATGTGATGACAGAAGCCTGTGACACAAACATGACAGCCAGGGAGAAGAGACCTGTAGTTTGACATTCTCCTGGTTGGTGCAAATTCCTTGAAGCCCTAAGCTAAATATTTTGATAAAGCACTGTAAAACAAATGCTTCAAGCCACAGATCCACCTATGCTTGGAACAACCAGACAGTTGTCTTTCAGAAGCCAAAAACAGACAAGTGCCTCTTCTCTTGCCTCTGCAGGCCAGCATACTCTGATCCTCCAGAGGAACAGGACCTCTGATCACAGTAGAGCCCTTCATTTACACACACAGGATTAAATGTGCTTCCTGGGTCCTTAGGTTTGAGTCTCTGTCCAGGAAGTTGCAAGATTGTCAGGAAGGGAAGTTATTGTTTTGTGCTGTAGAAAGTACTTACCTTCATCAAGGAAAAGGTGCAGAGAGGTTTGGGAAAAGAGTGCTGGGAATGAGTGCAAGAGAGTCCAGGCTACTGATCCAGCCTTCTCTGTGCAGGTGCAGATGGCATGCAAGGGCTGCTCCATGCTGACTTCCACAGAGCTGCTAGAGCTTTCCTCCCTGCCCCCCACCCCTTTCACTCACACACCTCTGCTCTGCTGAGTAAAGCCAACAGCAGGCATTCTGGCAGCCTACCAAAGTTGTAAACCAAGCAACTTTGAGATTAAAAAATATTAGGTAAATGCATTTCTGTCCAAGATAGTCTTAGTGAGTCTTTGGGAGCTGTAGTCCCCCTCCCTGTAGCACTACACAGCAGAGCACAGACAGTCTAGGTTGCATGATGGATTAATGATGCTTTAAAGTCCAGTTCCCTCTGCAGCCACACCCAGACCCATCTGAGAGCAAGATTCCAGGCTCCTGAACCTCACTTGTTCCCAGCACTTTTTGGCACCCTATTGCTATGGCATCAGCTCCTAAATTGCACTTCTCACCAACTGCTGGAGTTAGAAGTTTATAAGCCACTCTTCATTTTCACACACTTCTGTCATAATCCTCCAAAGAACCTTTTCCATCTGAAGTCCCTTATCTCTAATCAGTTGATATGGAAGGGACACAGGGCAAAGCTAGACCAGGCTTTCTAGCAAAGGGCCACTCAGTGGCACACAACCTCGCAGCCCTTCTCCAGCACCAGGCACAGCCAGAGGAGGTCTGAAATCAGTCTGACCAGCTGTATCTGGGACAGAGGGCCAAGAGCAGGTGCTGCAAGTGTATAAATTACAGGCCCAGCTACTAGGGAAGCAACTGCAAGAGTCTCACACCTGACATCTATTACATGCCACAGAGGAGACACTCCTGTGAGAAAGGGATTTTTGCAGACTGTAGTAACTGGTTTGGAAATATAAAAGCAGACAGATTGCTCCCACCCTGCACTCTTGTTCACCGAGGCCTTTAGCAGAAGACTGATATGTAAAGACAAAGCACGCTAGCTGCATGCCTGCCTGGCCTCCATGTCACACTTTGCCTGTGGGAACAACCACAGCTCAAAAACATCCAGGGCAATCACCTTGCTCTGTTGCATTGGGAAGCCAGATCTGGAACACGAGCATGCAGTGCTGCACCGGCAGCCCTCCCTCCAAACCAGAGACACAGCTCCCTATGCACATGGCTGTCCAGGCAGGGCAGGTAGACGAGAGGTTCCGCTTGGCTCCTGCAGTAGATGGCATTGATGGAACTGCAGTCTGTCGTGCTTGCCAGCTGTGGGTCAGATGGCCCAATGATACTCTGCAAGATGCTACGTGCTTTAGGTCCTCTCACACCTAATGCCAGCACTGGTGGCACCTTGCCAGTCTTTGAACCATAGGAAGAAGGCAGCTTTTCTGCAAAAGACAAATATATGTGTGACTAAAACATGGAATAACCTGCCCCAAGGTCATTCATTCCACTCAAGTGCTCTTTTCAGAGCTGTCATAGCCAGACTTCAACAAAGTAATCTACAGGTTACCTGACCTGTGGGTGATATGCTGACAACCAGCTGCATGTTTTTACCCAACAGTAAATCTGAGATTATTCAAGGTAGTCTATTAAAGAAAGAGGAGTTGGTTGCCTCATATTTGCTGTGGAATGGAGTGTGCACAGGGTTAGTTACTACAGAGAAGCTGATACACTACAACTCAGCACTTTAACTTCTTGAGCAGTATGTTGGTCATGCCCACAAGGAAGGCTGGGGGATTGACGCAGAGACAGGACAAGAACATGGGCCTGAGGAGAAGGATGTTTTCTGTAATTTGCATGAGATACGGGAAAGCTGGGAAAGGGATCACAAACTGGAAATCTGTGGAGTTCTTTTCTAGATTATTTCCTTCTGCATCAAATACAGACTTTTGTACTATGTTGTAAAATGACATATCCAGGCAAATATTTGATTAGCACCCTTACTTCCCTGCCAGGATTTGAACTGTGGCTTGCCTTATTTCCTGCAACAACTCTTCCCTATGCCTCTGGCAAACTTTCTCCATGTCTACTGTCAGTGTAGTTGGGGTCCAGTAAGTAACCCCAGGAAAACAGCAAATTTGGCTCCTCTGCAGTTCTTACTGCAGATATTAGAAAAAGCAGCATGGTGTGTCATTTTCTTCCCTGAGGTTTAAAAACATATTCAGTTACATCATTTGTTGCATAAGAATCAGAAGCCAGAACATAAGTCTCCAGAGCAGGTAGATAATGGAGAAGCTGGCTGTAAATATTTAAAATAATAATTTTAAAGTTTTCAAGCTAAGGGTAAAAATCCAATTTACAAACTCACATAGCAGTTCTCAGCTCAAATGAATTGTCTCTTCATACAAAATGTTCCTAAATAATGGTGCATGGTACAGAGCATTGAAGCAGATCTGCTGCCTGTCATCTCCTAATGGTTGGTGATTTTATGGTTTTCTTATTCATTTCTGGAGTCCTTCTTCATTTCTCCAGCTATCAGTATGAATGCATTATGTGCACAGTGCTGAAACAACTGCAAGTGCAATCCCATTTCTAAGGCACACTGCTCCCATTGTTTTCCAATGTAAAAAGGGGCAGGGACACTGGAGAATTTTTCTCTGATTGAGCTGGTCTTCACTCACCTTCTGTGTAAGGAAAAGGAAACCCATTTCTCTCACTCAGCATGCCTATACCTTTCCCCAAGAGAAACAAATTGCCTATATTTGTGATGGTGTCACATGCAAACCTTCCAGGAGAACTTCTTGGCTTAAAAGCAAGTACAAGCCATACTATCCTGCAGAGGCAATCTCTATACTTTGCAGCTAATGTTGCTATAGAGTTATACTGCATTAGCAACTAATAATATTCCATACATGCTTTAAGACAGGCTTCATCATCTCTATTTCACAAATGGAAAAAAATAAAGACTTGAATGGTACATGCCAATATTTGCAAACATTGGTGTCTGACTTAGGGATTTGAATTCAGAGACACATATCATTTTTGTTTACCATATCTTCTTGGTCTTCCATCTCAGACCATCTTCTGCTGGAAAATGTGATTATTTTAGTGATGGCTTATAAGCCAATGCAATTACAGGATCGTTTGCCCATGCTTCTGAAGTCCCACAGGCAGTGGGACAGGGGGAATTGTGGAAGGGGGAAGCTGGATTTTCCACAGCTAAAACCTTCAGGAAAATCAGTGGGAACTAATTTAGTATATTTAACTCACACAAGTTTAACTCTGGAGCTTAGGGCACTGCAATCTGGGAAAGACTGCTACAGAGGAAAAACAACTAAAGTGGTTTGAGACACAAAAATGTATCAAGGGTTAAAAATTCAACTAATGAATATTCAACACCTCGAACAGAAGGAAAGAAACAGCCCAAGATATTTTGTCATTTCTTTTGGGAAAGATATAGGAACTGATAAAGCAACACTCATGTAAATCCAATAACCCCTCCCCCATGCCCACAGCACCACATCACTCTTCACCTTAGTACATTTACAGATCTTTGCCTTCACCTCAGTATCATCACATGATGGAATCTCTGAAGGAAAACTAGATCTCACCTGAGCTAGACAGCAGCACATCCTGCTGAGGATAGAGCAGGCGGAGTCCACAGATATCCAGACCAGAACTGAGTACCAGCTGCAACATGTGATGGGTAGCTAGGGGACTTTGGTAGAGAGTTTCAAACAGCAATACCATGGCAACCTGAACAGCAAGAGCACATTGGAGAAATGAACCAAATGCTTCCAAGCCCTCAACAACCACACAGCTGTATCTTTTCTGCTCACCTTTAGTTCCCATGCTTTATCTACATTGTAAGAGGTACAAAGAGGCTTTCTTTTACTTTATGTTTATGTGAAGTTCAGCACAGCAGGCTCTTAGCTTCAGACTGAATCATAACTGTCTATAATAATTATGATGAAATCTATTTCTGCTGATATAACTGTGCCTTTTGTCACATAAACCTACTAGTAAAAATCTGCAAGTTCTCTGGGGCAGAGACTGAAGTGTATTGCTTGCTGTTTAACTTCACGTACAGCAGAAAGATGGTTAAAGAATAATAGACCAACTAGTTGTTTCTTTATACCTACAGAAGTGCCAAAATCAGCATTAAAAAAAAAAAATAAATAAATCAAAAGGCAGACACATCACTCATACTGTCCCAAATTTACATTTTGAAATCTTCTTTACCAGACTAATCCAATTCAGCCCATCCTGGCACGTAGAAAGACATCCACCAACACATACTGAATGTCTATACCCAAAAGGGAAGCAAATTATTATTACTTTCCCATCAGAAGAAACATATTGTTTCAAAATGCAAGCACTTTACAACAGGAAGTTGTGTGGTACTGTGGGTAATAAATTGTCTAGCTGAAGATCAGACAAGCATGATTGTATTGGCCTCAGATTTGTGCATGGTTCTCCTGGATGTAAAGCAACACAACACTATCTCTAGCAGCAAGCTTTATGGCTGCAGTGAATGCCAAATGAATTCATCACTACTGGACACTTTAAATGAAATGCTACTCCCCCATAAACGCATTATGAGGCTTATACCATCATGATAAATGAAGATATAAATTTACTCAAATCATAAAAAAGTGGTCTAATTAGGACTAAAAGCTCTATTTCTTTATGTTTGTCTAGCTGAAGTTCTCCTGATATTAACCCAATATTCACAGCAGCCAGTAAGGAAGTATTTTTCTGTAGCTGCTATGAGAGTCCCCGGGGCATGGCTGCCTGGGCTCAGGGCCAACTTTTGATAATGCAGCTGTCCAGCATTGAGAAACCTCAGTAACTGCCTATCTCCCCTTTGCTTAGGAGCCAGGCATTTGGCTTTAGTCTCCGTCTGAGCTTTGTTGCAGGCATGCCTTGGCCCAGTCTCATATGTCACTGATTCTGGCTGTTATCCTAACCTGCTGACTTTCTGGCTTGGCCTTGTCACTGTGGGCTCTTAGCTGACCCTGGTTACTGCTGCTGGACCTGCTCTGCTCTTCTTGCTTGGGTAATGTGGGACTGCACCCTGCCCATGAGGTCACTGGCCCTGCCTGCCTTGCTGTTGATCTCAGCTCCCAGCTTGCCTTCCTTTACAGAGCGTCCTGCCCTTGCTGTGAGAGTTCTATATGGACCCACTAACAGCACCCCTGAGGCAAGTCAGGGAACTGTAATGAAGACGTGAGGCATTTCCCAACTGTGCCAAGTGCCAGGTATCTTCAGCTCCTAATTGTGAACTTCAAGCATCTTCCAGGAGCAAGCCTGGTACGCTCTCAGCAACTGGTCAGGCTTGCTGCATATTCAGGAAGAACTTAGTATATCTGCACCTCTCTGAATCAATGCTAACAGGAAACTGAACTCTATCAGATCAAACATGTTATGCTTTGTGTTGCACAAGAGCTAAGAAAGTTGAGTTACCATAGGTAACAAGTTATCGTACACTGGGTGGAGGTCCAGTACATTTTGGTATGCACTCCTAAACAGAGGTAAATATGAGCTGACTTAAGTTACCCTAACCTTCTCTTCTTCTGGGGTAAACTAAGTAGAATTACTTCCTACTTGTTCATACAACACATACACAGTTACTGTAGGTCAGGTAGATGGTACCAAAAGCTTCAAAAAATTTTTTTAATGTTTCTGAGCACAAGTTTAAAAAAAAGTTGTGTTGTATATTGGCTTGCAGTCAAGTGGTTTTAGGTTATCAAAATTTTGTCTACTGTTACTGATTTGCACCTGGTTGGTAGCAATTTCTTCAACCTGCACATTTCATAGTTTAATTTTCTGTGGCTCAGAGCAATCAGCACATCAATACTGATGACACAAAATACTCAGCTGATATATTTAGGTCTGAGTGAGAAATACTTCAAGATCAGTATTTGTACCAAACCTCAAGACTGAAACATTCCAGGTCACTTAATCGTCTCTCAGCTTCCCACATCATCCCACAAGCCAGAAAGGAGTGATTTTTTTATTAATTTTTTTTTTTTACCTCAGTGTCTACATCTCTGCAAGCCTCGATGTCGCTGCTATTAGGGAAGTATTTTTCATCAGTTTCAACTGTCTGCCAGTAAAATCCATTTGGCACCACAAACACCTTCTCCACTGCCTGAAATGCATAAAGGACATGTCTTACCTGTATGTTATCTTGATCCCTCAAAATAAAGGTCTAGGGAAAAAATAGTATTTTAGGGCTAGAGAGTACATAAGGATGCACATTAATGGATTAAACTCATTAGTCCACTGTTGTTAATCTATAATTTGCTTTCTTACAACCATACCACTAGCTCCAATTAAGTGATATCCCAAGAATATGAATCTACAACTGCTTCCTGAGAGACTGAACATTCCCAGGGTCCAACCCAGTGACCCTCCAACATGCAGAATACCCACTGACATGAACAGGAGTTGCATGCAAAAGGCACTGCAGGATCCAGCTGAGCAGCTCGAGACCTTGATCGTCCACAATTGTGCTGAGCATCCAGCAGAAAAGGGCTTTGTTAAAGGAATGTTCTAATTAACTAATCAAACGGAAAGGTAGGGAAAGAATTGCATGAACTTCTACATGCCTGTAACCAAAATAGGACATTTCTCCTGTGCTCATGTCACCACAAGTGACACATATCTAAGTCTTATTGTGCCACATACTCATGGATAGGCCAAAAGACTCTGGCATTTAGGTCACAGCTTTACAGAAGTGTAGCATTTCCCAATCTCAGCACCTAATTTTGTTTCTCATACATTTTCTGGGTGCCAAGCAAGCAACTTGTACAAGTGCAAGTTTAAGGATGTGTCACTCATGAGAATTTGCTGTGACTGCATGCTCAGTAAGCAAGGCCATAGTCCAGGAACAAACACAGCTTTTGAAAGTCATGTTTGCCAAGTTATGGTTTGGGAAGAAGTGATATTCACAGCTATGCCAATATTGAACATTCCAGAAATACGGAGGCATTTAAGCAGAGTTCACAGTGGGCAGGATTCATTCCAAGATTGAATAAATAAATAAAATTGTCACTTTTGAGACAGGCTCAGGTGGTATATCTCAGAGTAGCTTCACTATTTTTAAAGACTCTACTTTCATTTACAGCAGTCGTTAATCTGTCCTCATCTCATGTGGACAGACGTTCTCAAAACAGAAAAAAGGAATTAAATTTCAACATGGTCTCATCAGGACTTTTATTATGGATAGAAAATGGACTAACACTGCATGAAGAACTGTCCATTCTGGATTATGAGGTACATAAAATGCTGCTTAACTGTGTAATCACCTGAGAGATTTTTTTTGTGTGTGCTGCTTGACAGATGATAGGCACTTCATATCATTCTATAAATGTTTAAAAACAAGAACCAGAAAATGAAATTAATTTGAATAATATTAAAACCCCTCTGACATCTGCCTTTCTGCTTCAGCAACCTTTTGTGTTTTCTCCTTCCTCTATTTCCTGTGCTTCATGAGATATTGGCCTAAAAGCAGAACTGGGGATTTAACTTTTCACCTGGTTTCAGTCAACATAACTACACCAAACCAAGAGCTTTGACACCTCTCAATGGATTTGTCCATTTTGTCCTGCAATTCATAATTCACCAGTCTCCACTTGTGATATTACACTTGGTTGCTGTGGAAAATATAATCAGAGGAAAAGCAAGAAATCATTGATTTAAAGAAACAGAAGATCATCTCTGTTTCCAGCGTTCAATGCCAGCTCCTGTGTGCATTGCCGGCACCACGCAGTGAGCACAGAGAAGCCCTACAAAATGGAAATGCAGCGAGACCCCAGTCTTCTATTTATTCAAGCTGTTCCTTGAACAAACCTCAAGTCTATGAACTTTCAAGAAGGCGGCAAAGAGAAGGGACAAATACTGTCAAACCAACTCCAGCCTACATTTCCATGGAAACTTTCATTATAATCATCCAGCCCCAGTTAGGACGCAGAGGACACATGCTGGGAAATCCAAGGTAAAAAGCTGACCTTTAGGAAGTACCACAGTGTAAGCTGTGGATCAGCTGTGATCCCAGGCACAGTGCCACATGGTCAGCCTCCCTCCCTGCCAGAGCAGGGATCTGGCCACACCTGGGAATCAAGGACTGTGGGAAATTGTCACTGTGATCTCTCAGATTCTGTTTTCTAGCAGCCAACCTGAATGTGATTTCACAGAACTATGAAAAATGAAGCTTGAAAAGTCTTAGTTCTCCTAGAAAATCCTTTTCCTCATGAGTAAGAAAATACACCTAGATGGCTGCAGTATGACAGTCCCTGCTTTGTCCAGCCTAGCTAATAACGTGCCAGTGGAGGAGAACTCCTGACACTGCCTTCCTATGCAATGCACAGGAAAAACAGGAAGAAAGCAACAGTCCCCGTGCATGTAGGAGAGAATTGCATCAAGTCAGTTGTTATAATATTGAGATAAGCCCTATATGACATATAAGGCAGAGTGACCCTCTGCAGGCAGTTGCAGTACCCCACTCTTATTGAAATAATTTTGGTGATTTTGACACTATTTATCTTTACCTTTACTTTGGTGCTACTTTTAATGTTCCACAATGAGACAGAGGATAGGCTTGAGAATTGTATTGGTTTCACCTCGGGGCTGGTTCCTCTCTTACACCTCCAATAACATTACAGTAGCTATAAAGCTTCTGTGCAAACACAGCAGTTCAGAACGTCTCTGAATGCTGACCTGTCACCTGGTGGGGAGAAGAGCAGACTCTTTCCCTATGCACTGCACAGAACGGTGAAGAGGCAGTCGAGCCTTTGATACCTACCTGAAAATATCTCTTCCGTAAGGCTCTGCAGACTCAGAGTGCTGTAATAATCTCATGTCTCATGGTAAAGCCATTATACCAGGGAGGAAAGGTACCCTACAGACAGCCAATGGCAGCTACAGCAGCCCCAGGGATACTTTGACTAACGCTGTGACAGGCTTCAAAACCCAGAATCATTTAACCATAACGATTTCCATGACTATGTCTCCCCCACCTCCTGCTGTAAGAAAGCAGGGTTTCTTACAGCACTGATATCCTCTCCATCCATTTGCCATGATCAGAAAGAGCAGGAAGGAAGGGCATGTCCATAACCTCCCATTTGTAGTTATTCTTTTTTGTCAATTATCCTTTTTCTTATTTGTTTTGGGAGACAAATTCTGATTTCTGCTACTTTAAGACACTGGAAAAGACCAATTTGTACCATAGCTAGGATTGAACGTGCACCATTTTTTCAAAAGCATTACAAAGAAACCCAGAGCTACTGCTTTGTTTCAGATAATATTACCAAGATGAAACCAGACAGTTATGGGAAAGAAATTCACAGCAGAAAAAAAATGTGTTGTAAAGCACTGAGCAGAAACAAGAATAAGCACATTTTAGAGAAGACTGGAGCTATGTGCAGCAAAACCATGAATCTTTAACTGTCATACAGAAATATGACCAAATCCAATATCTCTTCTTCATGCTTACAGTGTATTCTGTTCTCATTTCCGACAACAAAGAAATAGCTTTTGCTCTCGGATGACTTAAGAGAGTCTTTCAAGTTGCAATGAGTCTTCTAGACTGCTTCCCAGCCACAGCAGGAAAACAGAAACTGCAGGAAGAATTTCTATGTACTCCACAATATCATCTCCTCACATGCAAGGTACTTTCAATGCAAAGATCTGCTCAGCCATTATCACTATGAGACAACACCCAAATCCATTGCAGAAAGATGCTGCATCCTCCACTGCCTCCAGAGACAGATTGTAAATTCTGTATCTATATAACCTCTCCAGATTGTAAATTCTGTATCTATATAACCTCTCCCTTTCAACCCCACTGACCACATCAGTGGCAGCAGAGGAAGCACTATTCTCACTCTAGCAAAGGCCTCGATGCTAACACGCAGGCAAGGCTCATGTCCGATGTGATTCACTGAGTCATGCCCCTGAATTAGGCAGCATTATTCTCAAACTCCCTCCTCTCCCCACTGTCATGAATCCCAATGCATTAGCATAGTATTCCTTGTGGAATCCAGATTAACACAAATTTGAATTTGTTTCTTGCACATCTTTCCTCCCCATTGTGTACACTCACTTCAGATGGCTACAGATTTAGTATAGGAAACGTGGAAGTACAGTAGGAAGATCCCAGGCAGCAAAAAGGCTGGAGATAGAGAGGGCTAATTAAGGGCTTTGCCACTGAAGATGTACAATTCCGGTGATTGTATTTCAGGCGGTTTGAAGATGCATTTGCTTTACCTTGGCCCCCTTCTGGATAGGGAAAGGGATATCTTAAAACACAGAAGAGAAAGGATGAGACAATAACTTCCACCCTTTCTGCCCATCACGCACAATACTAATGGCTAAGCACATTAGCTTGATAGTTCTTTTAAGATGCTCTTTTCTGGAATAATTAGTGATGGTCACAATTTAAACATGAGCTATCAAATTTTAGGAAGAATGAATAACAATAATGGTTTATTCCTCCCCAAGCTATGCCTTCTTCATCTTTGTGACAACTCTAGTAGATATCATTGTAGTCCTTTCTCCTTTTAAAGGTTAGGAGTTTTTAGTTACAAATACCAATGACAGCCTGAACTCCTGGCTCCACTAAAATCAATGACAAACTCCAACAGGACTCAGCTAGGGCCAGGATGTCACCTTCACCCTTCTGCCTCATGAAGATACAGCCATGCAGCTATTCTGTGTCTGCAGCTATGGATTAATTTCTAATTTAATTTTTTATTTTTAATAAATAATAATTAATTTTTAATTAATTAAAATGCATATAAATGAGGCCCCAGGACAAATGTCTTACAGACAAGTCATATTCATGTGGAATCATCAGTCAGATGACATGCTTTTGCTAAAACTGTTGATACAGCTTTATCAGGCTGCACAGCAGACTTGCGGTGCCAGACGTGAGAGCTGACCCTTAGCATCAACTCAGATAAAGACAAGACATGAGCAAGGTTTGGAAAGCAAAGGACAGGATGAACCTGTCCTTTTGAGCCTCCTGTTTCACAACTTTAGCCTGGATTTCAAACCGTCAAGCTGCTGGACTTAGCAGCTGGCACCTGCCACACTGCAAACCTCATCCTGCTGGGTCTGGTTTGAGGAAGCAGATGAGGAGGTGCTGTTCTGGGTGTTTTAACCCTCCCTAATGCCTGTTTCAGCTGCATGACAATCAAGTCTTTCAAGCTTTGGCATCACGCTCTGCAGAAGCTTTGGATGAGAGAAGCACAGCCCTGAGCCATACACTAAATCTGAGAGCTTACAGGTCTAACAGCTGACCAAATTCTGTTGCACTCCAGGTAGCTCAGTCTGCACTCTCCACCCATAAAACACTACATGGCCTAGCTTAGGTACTGCTTAAAGCTGCTGGTTTGCTGCTTCTCACACAGCATGAAAGGAGAAAGAGAGAACACACGGGGCAATAACCCAAAATCAAAACAGCATAATTGCCAACACCATGAGGCACTGAACCCAGCATACCACCAGTTATTACAATTTGAGATGTGTGAAAGGCAATGCCCGCACGGCCAAGGGCCTGAAGAGAGTTTGGTCAAAAGCTCATGTGGTAGTATGTAGCAGTTCTCTGAGCAAACCTCTCATTAGCATTGAAGTTAAAAGAAGTTACAGTAAAAGACAGTGGAAGATGCTGAAGCCACTCAGCAGGGCTAAGGCCATGATGCTTGTCAATGAAATAATGTCACAGCATCCAAACTATAAAGCTCAGAGTCTTCTTGATGAGCCCATGCTAAAACACAGATCTGAAAGATTCTCTTGAAATACCTCTCACTCCCTCTTCAGAGACTATACACAGCATTAGGGCAATCACAAATCTAAATTAGGTGCCCTAATTGTAAAAAGCAACAAGTGATGCATCTGGGCCTGCTTTTCCACAACATGAAACAGTGATTTCTAATTTCATCAGCAGTGCATAGCTCTTCTGCTACATGGTTATTTCAGTCTTAGAAAAAAAGTTTGCCACTTTTCAAAGCTTGTGTGCATGTGTGTAGTGTATACATGTAGACCTCCTCTGCTAACACAGTTGCCATCAACTCTCTAGCAGGGAAATCCCAAAAGTCTGAAATACCACATTAAAGAACTACTGTACTTTCTGCAGGTCCACTCCCATACATCAAACTTCCTGTTAGTTCAGTCTGTGATGTTTGAAGTTTTTGGCAGCATTGAGTTACAACATCAGGGCAAATTTAGCTCCCTGGACCCAGTTCTGGAATTCTTATCTGTGCTTAGCCAAAACTGCCATTAAAAAAACCCCAAAACCCCTGGAGCTTTGCTTAAGTGAAAAGCAAGGAGGGAACTTTGTGTAGACCTGCCCTTAATCAGTACGATTGTCTCAAAAAAGAAAACGCAACCCTTGTGCTGGAAGCCAGCAGGAAAACTAACTCAAGGAGCAGCAAGTAGGGAACCGATCACCAGGAGGTGCAACAAAATCAATTTTCTGGAATGAAAAGAGAAAAATCTCATTCAGCTTGACTTAGGGCTGGAGGTTCCCCTTCTTCCTTGAAACCTCACTGACACAATCACCCATCCAATACTGCTATGCCCTGACTTGTCTGGCATGGCATGGCAGGCACCTGTACAGGTTGGGAGTTCAAGGAGATGCCCTGGAAGGTGCCCAATAAGACGGTGAGCATTAGGGGTTGCACTCTTTGGGCAAATGTCCCAGTGTCCAGAACAACTGAGAGAGAGCAAGAGAAATCCAGTGTGCCTTAATGGAACAAACAGACACAGGAAAAGAAGCATCAACACTAGCTATGTATGTTACCTGTATCCCTAAGGTTAATGCTTGCAT
This sequence comes from Pandion haliaetus, assembly GCA_013401275.1. NCBI lineage: Eukaryota > Metazoa > Chordata > Aves > Accipitriformes > Pandionidae > Pandion > Pandion haliaetus. The sequence continues at coordinate 114,463 of VYZV01012556.1, read as the reverse complement.
CCTAAGGCTTAACAGGAGAAAGTGCTTTTATTTTATGCTAAAATGAAGAAATCCTCTTTTTGCTGACAAGGGACATTGCAGTTAACTTCTACAGGTATTACGTCACTCCTAACCTAACCTGGGGTTTTAATGACTGCATTGTGAGTTTAATCTTCATATCAGAAGTGAATTGCTGCAGGTTAATAGGCTGTATACATAGCATTAATAAGAAAGGCTCAAAGAAAAATAGCAAGAGGAAAGCAATCTGTTTGGGGCCTAGAACAGACTGAAAAAAAACTAGACCAATTGACTGAAAACAAGACATTGGCTCATGTACTAACAAACAATGTACTTAAAGGTTATTACAATTACTGCTAACAATTGCTCATAAAATCATACACAGAACTAGTCAGTACACAAGCAGACAGCAATTTTACCTGCTGTTCCCTCTCCCTCCACTCCTACCCATTTGTCTCATCAACCTGTCAGGATTTTTGTCTCAGACCGTAAGCTACCTGGAGCAAAAATAGGTATTCACTGCATGCTTTTCCAACACATAGTAGCAGGTTCTTTTGTCTACTTTGTTTTGTATACACCACCTCAAAATAAATATAAATACATAAAAAGCAAGCATGGATCACTGGCCTCGTACAAAATCTTCAAACCAATGAAGTTAAAAGAATATGATACTGAATTTTCTATGCAGCACTTTTTGGTTGCATTTTAATGACACTTGGGAACATTCTCAGTTGGTACCACTTTGTAAAGCTTCAGGGCAGACAACAGGATTAGCTGCTGCCTGCTGAGAGTCTGGCTCATTGAGTCTTGCTTTGAAAAATCAGCCTTTCTGTTTAACTGCAAGATACATCTAACAAAAAGCCATGATACTTAGTGGTCTTGGTGTAATTCAGGCCTGGGAACATGGGTGGCACAGAGCATTTGACCTTAGGAAGAGAACATGGTCTTTAAATTGACTTCAGTTTTTCTATGGCATCAAGGCAAAGATCCACCCCCAGAAAATGCCTGCTATCTTGCTGTTCAATTTCTAATGATTTGTAATTCCCCTAATAAGGGATTTGCATAAAAGCCCTGTTTTAAATGATGCCTTATTTTATGCCTTAAAAGTGTACAGCAGATTTATCTTTTACAAGTACATCAGGCTGCTTTATAGCAGTTGCTTCTACTTGAAAGCTACAGTGACTGCAAATCAACAACATTAAGCCTCCTTTTCCTCCACAGAAGTGGGATAAACCTTTAGGCAAATAGCTAAGTGCACTGCTAAGCCCCTAAGCTTTCATGGCATTGATTCTCACAGAGTAATAGTAATCCCCAAATCTGGTTGAAATTGCAGAAAAGTTCTCATGCTACATTATTTTCAGAACTAAACTTCATTGTGAACCAAAATTGCAGTCTTCACCATTCCCTGGAACTGTCTCTCAATGTTTTTGTTGATTTAGAAATACTGGGAAAAGACCATGATTGTCCAAAGGCTGGTGATGCCATGGGAAAAAAATAAGTAAAATATTCCCTCAAAAGGTATGGAAATCAGGTCATATTAAGTGCTTCTTTGAAAACCTGGTCTAAATATTTACACTAAGGTAGGATAGGCTGTTAAAGGCCTAAAAGCAGTGTTGGATGCCCTCAAGGAATAAACTCCCCCAATAAGTATAATGAATTCTTGTAACATTTTGTTTACTTGAATATTTGTTATGGAGCAGTTGCTAACCTGACAGAATTGAAAAAGTTAATTATCATTCTACTTATAGACAGCATGAGGTGAGTGTTCTTGCAGACATCTCTAGGCAGGCAGGCGATTTTAAGCACTTGATTTTAAGAGGTGCTATGTCCTTGTAATGTCATACACTTCAGTGGAATCTACATGGCTTAGAAGAATTTGTTGTCAAACTCTGTTTAAATCCTTAGCTAAAGCAAACGAGAATACCTGTTAACACTGGAAGAACAACAACTTTTACTGGACCTAATAAGAAAAAAAAATTACCAGAAGTCCAAGCATTTCTGTACAGTACCTGAGGATCAGGATTAACAGCAGTGACGTAACTGAGCAGGACAGAAGGAATTTCAGGAAGAAGTGGACACAGCTGCTTTTGGAAGTGATTGGCCAGTTCTGCCCTCCACCAGATAACATCTGGAAGCTGCGTACAGGCTAGAAATGCAGAAATCTTCTGGTAAAAAATGGATGTTCCTTTTAGATCTTCTTTAGTCTGCAAAGAGTCAATGGTTAAAAAGCATTGATGATAGCCTCAAGAACTTTCTGTTCTGTATCATACACCTACAGCAGTTCTTTCTCTGTCTGCAGCCATCGCAGCCTTATGCTTCACACATCTGCCCTTCAGATTCTCCAAACCAAACCCCTAATGTAACACCCCTCAGCCTCCCAAACCATCACACCCTGCATCCCTGCAACCAGAGCTCTAAAGTTACAGAAAGCACACTCCTCCCACAATCCTGGTATCACCCCACAAAGTCTCTACTCCCATGCCCAAAGACAGAATCGAAGGTCCTGACACTATCAGGGTTCCTGACCCAGGAGATGGGACTTGAGAGCAGATGCTGTCTGCAACAGTCAGTTACGCCCATCAGCTGTGTGGAAGGGCTCACCCCATGACTTGGGGACATGCCTCCATGTAGACTTGACTCAAAATGCCCCTTGGCCAAGGGACTGGGGACATTAGCAGCATTGCCCTTCCACCAGAGCTCTCGACATGCTCAGACTGCTCAGCTATAAAACTCGACCACAGAGGATGACTTCCAAGTTAATAGGAATCTTCGGTTGTTTGCAAGACACTGGTATAAAACAACTGGCTCACAACAGCTGTTGGCCCACAAATATTACTCTGAAGCAGATTACATACCACACTTAAAGAGGGAGAAAATGCCATAAACAGGACCCTAAAACAGTCCGATACAAAGAAACACAATTTGCAAATGGTTTTGTAGGGATATAAATGAAAAGATTTATTAATTTCAAGGGATTTTAAAGATTGATACTACTATTAATACATTAATATTGAATACTGCACTGCTAAATTACAGTTTTCCATCACTTAACCTTCCCTCTAAGACCCTTTGTTCTTCCAGGTTGGTTCTTAATTAGCAGGCCTTTCAGAGAACAAAATTGGTGACCTCAATAAGGCCCAATTAGAAATTAACAGAATCAACAATTACGCAAAGCATCTTCTCTACACCAGCTATTATTGCACACAGAAAGTAGAGCTCAAGCAGGAAAGGTCTGAAAAAAAGCCCAAATCTAGTGACAGAGATTGTGAACTCTTCTGAGCCACCACAGAATTAAGCGATTGAAGCATACAGACAAGAACCACATTGCTCTGCACAGTGCTAGTGTGCCTAATTGGAAATGCTTAGTAGATTCTTAGAAAGCATGCTCTGTACAAATCTAATTCCCATCAGACATGCTTGCAACTGCAGCTTGTCTATCAGCACGCAAGAATTACAAGAGGTGAGCGTATAACCATTTGTTCTGACAGCAAGTCAAGAAACCAAAACCATGCAAGGATGTTCAAATTTGCCTCACTTTTATCAGTTGTTTGGATGAGGACAGAAATAAAACCACCAAACTAAACATCAAAAACCTGACAAAAACAGGAGGAAACATAGCAGAACCACTTGATATAAGCCAAAAGGCTTATTGATCTGCTAAAACCAGGAGCTTTTGCCTTGAGAAACCACTGTTATATTTGTATTTATAACCATTAGACCTTGGGATGGAGAAATAAAATGTGACAAACAATAAAAGACACACAGGTGACAGTGAAGTGACCAGTAAATAAAAAGTTGATGGCGTAGAGGTCTGGAATATAGCTCAGCTCTAGTTAATAATAACTGGGGGAAAAAAACCAACAAACTAAAACAACAAAAAACCCAACCAACAGCCTATAGTAACATGAAACTAGCAGGATGCCTTGGTCCAGTTCTCAGTGATGAACTGTACCACATCATTAGAGCTGTGACCCTATAGCAGGCAACAACACACAGGATCAAATAACATCAAAGCCAACAAGACAAACGCACTCAGCATGTTCAATCACACCAGGGTTGGGAATTAACAGTGGGGTGAGCTGGGGAAAGTGAAACCTTGCCTTGTTGATACAGATAGGTCCTTAGGCTCTTAGACTAGCAATCCAATGCCTGCTGTAAAAATCACATTCATATTACAATCTGAAGAAGATCCATGGACAACTGTCATTTTGCTGCTATTAGGAGACACAAGTACAGATACACAGAGAAAGGTGGGCATCTCCCTCTTAGCATCAAGCAGGGATGTTGCATCATATTGTACACACCCATCTTTGGCACTGGAAATGGACTCTGGACTACACATGTTAAGAACATTAAAATATCAATTTGCCATAATGCTTCCGGCTAGCATTTACACTACTTGGCATGTCTTTTTTACATAATCCAAAAAAGTAACTAAGATTTCCCTACATTCTTGTAGCAAATAGATGCAACAAAAATGCCTGGAAACCCAGTCATATTTTGAAGGTAAGCTCTGATCAGTGGTTCTCTCTGTGTCCATAGGAGAACACTGGAACAAGAACTACTGAGTGCCACAACACAATTTTGTTATCAGATTCAACCATTAAAAACTGTACATTAACACTACAGCAAGAGCCTGAAGACTTAAGTGTGAAGAGTAAAATCTACCACATTTCTCTCCAATGATAGTTGAAGCTGCTCAAGGGGAGGAATGGGGAGATAGGACTAGTTGCTGTTGCTTTCCTTGTCTCTGCTGCTGACATTTCTGAAAGACTTTAGTTGTTCCTATAAGCTTAGATCTCTGTTGGGGAAAGCAGCAGCTTTACAAATGCCTCAGGAAAGCAAAATTGACAAAAGTCATTGTTACCACAAAGACATATGGCAGAGCCTCTAATGAGAGGAATCCTCAGTTACCCATAGTCTTGCTTTGAGGAACACCGTCCAAGTGCCTCGTATGTTCGCTGCTGTGCATACTAGCTGAAGTCAACAGCAGTGTCAGTAACTGTAAATTGGGCATCAGAATAGCATTTACAATTTATATATGGACTGGAAATGGCTTGTTCCGCCAACTTGTGATACAACCCCTCCCAGCTCCAACCAAATGCTCAGAGCAGCCTGAGCCTGCAGCTTCAAAAGTTCATTCAGTTGTGTAACACTGGATACATATTTTGAGCATACTCAGTGCTCAATAATTTTGATGCTTTGGCCAACCCCTCAGCTAAAATCAGCAGAGAGCAACAAGGCAAGTGAAGACAAGACAGGTCAGTCTCTGTTCCTCCATTTTCTTTGCTCCATAGAGCAAACACCTTAAATTCAGCTGCCTTAGAAATCAATATTAAGCCCTCGTCCAGTCTAGCAGGCTGCTTAGTCTTATTAGTCCTGCTGCTTCTGCCAACAGGTGCTCAAACACTCACGGAAAGGTTGCTTATTGTTTTGGGGTTGGGTTTTTTTGGTAGTGTTTTTATCAGGGCAATTGTTGACAGCTTCAATCATTTACTTGCAGGAGCACTGGAGCCACAGCTGTCATACTCCAGGCTTTATGATACATCATGGGAAATTTAATCTTTTCTGCTCACAGGCAGGCAGCTGCAAGTGAAGAATGCTTGCTGCAGCTGAGTAGAGGAAGCTTAAGCATGTTTTTAAAACACGTTTACACCTCCTCTTCCATTTAAACTTCACATGATGCGTCCAGCAGGTGTGACTCAGATACCTGTGGGCCCCCCTAAGACCACCTGCTATTGGGTCCTATGGGGTCTTTTCAGCGTAGAGGAAGTGTCCAGAATGAGCACACCCATTGTCACATTCCTGTTAACATCACCATGGGTGAAGCAGGCAAAAATAGAATAGAAAATCCACTACCAGCTCCCTAAAGCCACAAGTGTTGCTTTGAGCCACCTAAGAGAAACTCAGCAGCTTCAACAAAGCACAGGGCCAGCATCTCAAAGGTTATTTGGTAACAGGATAGTTATTCATGCAAGTGCCCCACAGGAGATCTGGGGTACACAAGGATCACTGCTCCCCAGATATACCTTAGGTATGTTATCCAGCAAGAGTCAGCTATACTGCATAGATAGGATAGATATTTATACCAGGCAAGAGTAGCAATAATACCTAAAAAGCTGTCTCCAAAAAAAGAAAACAGAACAAGATGCTCAGAGTACCAATCTGTATCATATTAGCTCTGTGAAAAGACAGAACCAACAAACTAGAGCCTAGAGCTGCTATTTCATAGCTCTGCTGTTTTCAGGACACAAGTTCATATCATGCCCTACCTTACAACGTGCCACCTACACACGCTAGATTTTCAGCTGGTGTGCTAGACCTTTCAGCTTGGCGTTTTATTGCACAGCACAGACTATAGTTTACCAGAGTTGAGGGAATAGAGTCTCAGCTCCTGCCTGTGGGCCCTGACTCCTGGGAGTCAAATAGCAAGACAATACTCCCTCTCATGGGCCACACTCTTCATGTGGTTAAAATGTAAGAGGAAAAACCATAATACATGCCAAAGGTATGCCTCCTCTGAATCCAGTCAAATTTTTGCACTGTGGAGTTACAGCCACCAAAAATACTTTAACAGCTAATGAGCAGTAGAGACAAAAAACTATGCCATAGAGAGCTGGTTTCTCATCTGCACATAATCTAAATTCAGCATAACTAAGGACAGCTTGAGTTGGCAATTAGCTGTAAGCAATCTTTCAGTTCCCACAGTATTGGGCTGTTTCCCCATTCTAATTCAGAGCAGCGCTTGTGCTGGTCTATCCTGGCTCACTGAAATTTGAGGTTGAGTTGGCATATCCAAGCCTGGTCCTTAGTAAAAAAACATGGATAACTGCCTATGGCTGTTGTGGATGACTAGCAAGTGTAAATGTTGCTACTCACTTTTATATTCTGGATCTTAGTGCTGTTGTGGGCTGAACACTCATCTGCTGGCATTAGACAAGCATATAGGGCCAAGCCATCCTCTCGCCAGACCTGCTGCAGCCCTACCACCTGAAACGGAGCTCTGGGTCCATCTTTCATTTTCACAGGAGGCACCTGTAAATCCATTTGAACATAATTTCATTTTTAGACAGCTGTATTTAGAGACTGAAAATAACCCTTTATCTTGCTCTGTTGCTTCTGAGTAGAGCCACATAATGTACAATAATCCAGGGAGCACTCTCGCTTGATTAGTAGATTAGCTGTGGTTTAGCCAGTAGAAAAATCAATAAAGACCAAATTAAATAGGAATAACATGTAGATTTTGACAAGTCACAGGATTTATTTTCTCAGTGAGGACTTGCAAGCTCTGACTTCCAGTTTCACTATGTGAAAGCAAGAACTTGCATTAGTTCCCTAGTCTAGCAAGAAATGAGAACAGAGTCCCTGTCAATGCTGTACTGCATGTTCTTGTCACGGTGGCACCATGTGCTGCCTTTATTAATGATAATGAGATCAATCCCATCTCAGTTCAAAAATCAATGCTAAGTGATTATGCCATTCTGAGGAGCTAGTGCAGGTTTCCTTAATAAGCCTTTGTCTTTCCTATTAGTGATCAGTAATAGCCAAAACCCCATCAATCCCTGTCCAGTGAATACACCTTTTAGTTAGACTGAGGTTTCTTTTTGACGGATTTTTTTGTGCACATTCTATTTTCAAATATAACTACCTGATCCAAAACAAGAAGGTTAAAAAGTGACTTCTGCCAACCCCAGGATGAACACTGGACATCTTTCATCATGAATATCAGTTTAGTTCCAGAGATAGGGTTCCAGTAGGATAGACCACTCATTGGCTCCTAAGGCTGCTCAAAGTCAGGCTGAAGCACAATGCACTTTGCCATACAGTATACATGAGAAACTTCATTACAGGATAGAAAAGAGACAGGAAAGATACCTGAAATGGACTGGGAAGGCACTGTAGTGCTGCAAAGCATCCTAAAACCTGGGTAGCAGGTGAAAGAGGGCAGAAGGCTATGAGAAAGTCAGACACAGGCAACCAGCAAAGCCCTGAGAAAGGAATAGCAGCCATGTGAGGCAGAGATGCCTGAACCAGATGACGTGCTAGATGATAAGACAGGCAAATATGAATTACAGGAATATAATTCCTTCCCAGCGTTCTGGTGAATACAGAAACTACTAAGTCTTGTTCTCATGGTTTATACCATCACCATGATCTCTAGATAGATTAACAGCTCTGCTATTTACTGCATATATAAACCAAAACTATTTACAGTGAGATAAATGCCTTTAGAAATATGTTCTCAACACAGGGCCTGAGTGGATTTTCCAACTGTTGCGTAGGTCAGCTGTATCACTCAAAATAGCACTACCAAGTCCTTGACTGCTTTGAACTCTGGTTTCACATGGGAAATTCTGTAGCAGCTCTGCCACTGGGGAATGCTTGCATATGGAGGATCATGCTCTCAACTGGTGGAAATCAGCATATCTCCAATGAAATCAATAAAGATATGCTGAAATACACAAGCCAGGAAGCCAGTGAATCAGTGGAATTACACAGATTATGACCAGATGAGAATTTGGTCCAAAAATGCCTCAACCTTTCCACTTCTTTTAATTAAAGAAATGCAGACCTTTTCATTGCTATCCAACAGCTGTTTGAGAACTTGTGTGAAATCAGTTGGTGGATTTTACCCCAGTTTCTCTTGGACACAAAGTCCATCACAACATTTGACCCTACAGTCTCAGCAGAGTGACAGTAAGCCCTGGAAGCTGATACCCTTTCAGGCCTGGAGAATCTGCTACAAGTCAGGGCTCAGTTTTTTTTAAATGGGAATAACACAAGAGAAGAAAGCTCACACTGAGCTGGTCATGAGCTAACTAGTTTCTGAATGGAAGATTCAGACTCTGGGGCTGTTCAAGTGGCAATTTTCATTAGCACTGAACTAACATTAAAGAATGTTAGGAAAGTTTTAATGGAAGTGTGAACATCATTAACAATTAATACTGTTTAAGTGGAGTTTAAGTGATTTAAAAGCCTTGTGCAGGCTGTCCGCTCAGGGTGAAATCTACCTTGAGTGCATGTATTGGTATTGGTAGTGGTGTGTTAATGTCTTTAACCAGGGAAAAGAATGAGGCCAACATACGGGGTGGGGAGGGAAAATACACATTGCCTATTTTCCCTAGAGGAAAAGGCTAATATGGGATGAATGGGAAGAGTGAGGAAGAGGTGGTTTCTTTAGAGCAGAAAAATATCTGATCCAAAAGAAAATTAGGATGAAACAAGCCACCACTTGTTTATAGCCCTCTTGACTATTCAGAAAGGATCTCTCTTAATTAGAACAAGAGGTAAGAAATAGGCACCTGTGTCCATTCACTTCTTTTGCCAACGACAAACTAGAATACTTAAACAGCCCTCTACTTCCAGTAGTCACTTTTGACTACTGTGAGTCTGGGCCAACAGTTTTTTACTTTCTGTGCCCTGTTCTTCATAAACTACGGCACAATCCAGCTCCCATCGACTTCAGCAAGACTTTTATTTACTGACTTTAAGGTGAGCTAGAACATAATTTCTCCCCTTTGTTCAACCACTGTTTTGTAGCTGTTGGAAGGAGAAGATTTCAAGAATGATTATATATTCACTGGAGGGAAAAACACAGCCTTAATCATGCAGAACGTTCTTTTATGCACTGTCACTGCACATACTCACCAGAGAGAGAAGCCATGTCACAAGGGCCTGGTAGATGTTGGCTGCTCTCAGCACCATATTAGGCAGCTGCACACCGCACTGATCTGTAGCTACTTGGCCACAACTTGACAGCCAAATGGTCATAAGCAGCACTTCATTTTTCATACTGTGTGGTCTAGGCAATGTGTCAATATCTGGCAAATAAGAGGCTTCCTGTCAAAAAAAGTATGAAAATGGAAGTCATTTGGATTACTGGAACTGTATTCATCATCATGAATGAATCACATTCATTGCCATCACAGGAGGGGCAATTAATATCTAGCAAGCATTTATCAAAGATGAAGCACAAGCCATAAAAGCTAGGTCATTATATCAGTGACACCTTTCTGAGCACTTCAGTTTTTCTTGGAGAGCTGTCACCTGGCTCTTCATTTAGTCAAACACTGCTCGGTGAATGGAAGATTACACGGTCACAGCTGGAAATAGTGTAATTGAATTTATTCTGTATTCTTTAAGATTCTGNTGTGTATTATTTAAGATTCTGTGGTTTGGCTTTTTTTGTTTTTAAAAATCAGTGAAATGCCTTCAAAACTAGCCTGATAGAAGCATGAAAACTTTCATTATTTTCCACTCCAGCTAACACACCTCATTTCATAGATGATGTTACATTTAAGTGAACTCATCTCCTTTCTTTACTTTAGTATTGATACTTGGTTATTTAGGATGCAAATTCCCTCTCCTTTAAGAGACCTGTTCTTTAAGAAACAACCTCAAGCTTGAACTGTGGAATTATTATTTATGGGATCTCTTTTGTTCTTCCAAAGATGCGGTAGCTGCAGCTGTAATTATTAGCTGGCTTGCTATTCCTAGCTACCTTCAATTTGCCGGCCCTGCCATTTATTTTGTAAATTAAGAAGCTAGTCCCTAAAATCACAAAGATTCTCCAGTATACATAAGAGTATTGCTCCTCAACAGCCATGATCCTTTAATAAGGATCCTCAGGGTCCCCACCAAGGCATGCTGAGTGCATATATTCTACAGATGTAGACACATTCATTTTGCAAATAACCAGAGCTGTTTATAGAGTTAAGGTTTCCAAGCTATTTGTTAGAGCATCAACTCCCCACTGCAGAGTCAACAAAGTGCAACATGACTGCGTTTCCTGTACATGTCAACACAATCAGCCAACAGACTAAACTGCCAATTAAGGTGAGCAGAATTAATCTGAAATAACCTACCATAGTATGAGACTAGCAAGCACCCCCTTCTGTGAGCTGAGCTGTGGAACACTATAGGAACACAATGGGAGCAGGAGGGTGTTGAGGAGCAGCTAAGCAGTGATGTTTTCAGTTGCTCCAGGTAGCCCTTAGTGAGGATGTCTGCCCACACCTTTACACTGAATTAACCTAAATTTGATTTACCTGAATTTACTTTGGAAGCAAAGTAAGCTAAATCCAATTAAAGCCTCTTCAATTCTGAATTAAAATGCCCACAAAGGTGTTCAATGACTAATCCACTTGACAAGTTGACATAGCTTGACTTCCATGCCTGTCCACAAAATAGACAATTTCTTAAAAAAATTTTCAAAAAAATATACTAATAAAAAACCACAAGCAGACCTATTGCATCATCCAGTGTTTTGGTGCCGAAATATCTGCCACAGACACAGCACTGCCTACAAGTACCAAATAAAAACTGCAATTAGTAATAAAGGAAAAATAGTCATGCAAAAGCTTCTGATGCTACAGATCTACATTACTAATGTTACTATAGTCCTGGGGAGCTCACAGAATTCATCAGAGCTTTGACCCTACCATAGTAATTCTCTGAGGAAGAAGCCTTAAAAGAAACTTGGAAACTTTCAGGAAAAGACGACCTTCTTCTACATCCTATATTGGAGAAATGATTCTTTCTTCCTCTCTCAACAAGGGTGTGGTCATCAGTGACAGGAAGTAACTCAAGAGCTAAAGATTAAACCAGTATCTACCAATGCTTCAGCAGGAAATTTCCAACTATTTCAAATTTGGCCTAGAAGCAGGGGTGGGCTCAACAGTTTTTTTGACCAAGATCAGCTAAGAATTTTACTTATTAAGGTTCTTTCTGAGAATGAGTGAGGTTTTGATCAATGTTGGTCCTTCCCTCTCCTCCCTTTGCCAGCCTCCTTACCCCAACAAGAATCTAGGCATAGAAGAATTTAACTAATTTCAGAAATATTGAGGCTAATGAAGAAAAAAAGGAGCTAATCCTACTTAATTCTGGGCAAGAATTGCTGAAGTAAGATACATTCAGTGCTTTCTGAGTATGCCTTCCCACAGCATTGCCCAATTTATCCTAGTCTACCTGTGAAGAGAGTTCAATTTGCCTACATGTTACACGGGCTTCTATTTGTGATGGTATTAGGTTATAAAAAGACTAAAATTACTTAAATGTTAGGCTATTTTTGCTTGTTCTGGCTAGAATTGTGCTGTCAATCACAGACAGGCTTGCAGCCGATTGTAGTCAAGTGCCAACAATTACCATAGAGTAAATAAGATAAAATTTCCTATTTCCAAAGTGCTTGCTATTTTATTTTGCAATTATAGTTTACAATATTGCCATTTACAACCTTTCAGCTTGATTTTCCAACCCCCCACTCCCAGTTCTGGCCATCTTTCTCCACTCTAACGTAACAAGAGTGCAAGTAGAAGCACTAAGCAGCCAAGGAATAACCTCCTGCCAAATCCACACTGAAAAGGAAATGAGGAAAAAGGAATTGCAAGACAACTTAAGGATACCCATATATTCTAGCCTTCAACTACAGCAGTGTTCAAGTTACATGCACAGAGGCATAGCTCCAAAGGAAACTACTATTCATAAAGAAAAAAACCTGTAACATGAAGGCATCCGTACAATCATTTAAAAAGTGGCATTTTACCTCCATTTTTTTTAAAAACAGAAGTGTTTATGATCACAGTAAGCCAAAGCTTAGTGGACACAAGTTTGTCAGCTAAGATTAATGCCATTTTGTTTCTAATAAAATAGCTGGAATTGGTTAAATTATGTTTTTGATTTTTTTTTTTTTAATTATTTAGCATGGCTTTTACTACACCTGCATACTAGATTGGACAAACACTCTGTTGTTTTAAGACTGGGAAACATTATCAAAACTGTTAGAGGCTGGAATGACTGAGTAGCATCTCAGGAGCCAAGAGGACCAGATGACAAGTTTGCTGCTGGTGTCCAGCTAGGCACAAGGCTGATAGCAAGTGAAAGCAGTTGCTACCAACTGCTGTCTGGGAACCATGCTACATTACATGTTTCGAAAGGGCCTATGTGGTGAAATGAACAAGAAAGCAGTGAATATTTCCCAGCAGAATCAGCTCACCCAGTCTGAGGGTTTCTCCCAGTGGAAGGATAGGTCAGGGAGAAACCCTTTTTTTTTTTTTTTTTTAACAGGTATGGTCTCTCTTTTGCAGGTAAATAAAACTTTAGTATTTCCCTTCTAGCACCTTTTCCAATACTAACTGATGCTAGCACTGAAGCAAGGCATCATATTCAATCAAAAAAACATTCTCAACTACATTGAATAGACTCTACAACCACAAGAGCTAAATCAAAACATCCACTGCGTGTAAAATGAAGATAAGCTCTACTCACACAGTCTCCTCCTCCTTTACTGGAGGGGGTGAGTGAGGGGGAAGGGGAGGAATAGGAAGACTCTTACTCTTATTGGCTGAAGGCTTAATCAAAATAATTGTTTTCAGCCATGTCTAAATTTATCCTTCTATGTCATCTGTTCCCCAGCTTGGATCACAGATTTAAGAGGCAATCCCTGATGAATGGCAAATTACCGACTGCAGAAATCTTTTGCCAAATGATGCATCTGCTGTACGTTTGTAAATGTGAGCTGATTTCTAGGTACTTTAGCAGCTCTAGCTAATTTCTCTAATGAAAATTCTATACTCTTCCATTGAAATAGCACTAGCATTGCATGTTCACGCTTCATTATAGACAGAGCTCATGGTACAAAATGCTAGCATGTTGATTATGTGGTTATATATCTATTTTCCTTGCAGTCATGTTGCTAATGTAGGAGAGTAGATAATTAGGACATATTTAAGAATTCTGTCCATCTAAGGCACAGTAGATAACACTCTTTCATGGCTTCTAAAAATTCTTGCATTAGATGAAGACATATTGGAAATGTCAAGTGTTTGTTCATTTTCATTCTGTGGGGAAGGAAAAATGATGACAATGCCATCTGTTACATTATTTGAAATTCCACATTAAATTGTGGAAAAAACTCTGAAACCATTTAAAGAAGTGCTTTATCATTGCAAAGTGGGAACAATGGATAAGAATGAGGAAAGTATCTGCATTTCCTGCATGCAACCAGCAGAACATACGGTAATTAGGAAGGCAACATTTAATAATAAAAAGGAGAGTACGATTAATGTTAATGGTCTGAACAGTCTTTCTGTTAATGCATTTTTGTACTAGGTTCACTCTCTACAGCACCAAGGGCTTTCTGAGTATCAAACATGCTGAGGTTATAGATCTGAAAAATACGGTGGTGGCAAGATGTTATTGAAATTTTCTGATCTGAATTGAGCTTCAGTTTGCTAAAATGGAGGAGTTATGATCCTCCAAAGCGGATAACTCTGCCAAAGTAAGACTGCAGGAATTCAAAGAGCTGCGTAATGGAAGCATTATTTGCTATGATCTCTGTAGTTCTCCAATTCAGTCAGGGTATTACATATCATCCAANGAATTGTCTTCATGTTCTGAACAGTTATTCTTAGTCTTGGGCATGAAGAATATAACCTCTCTTGATTCAGAAGAAACCACTTTTCCATCTCTGGCAGCATGAGTGTGCTAAAGCTAGACAGTGTCTCTGCTGGAGCATAAAGAGGGCAAGTGTCAAAAAGAAATGTCAGCTTGTCACTAGAAATTACTGAATATAGGAGTGCAGTTCGGATGTGACGCACAGAAAGGAACTGACCTCTGCTCAGCACAGGAACCAAGGACAGCAAAATTCACTTTGTATACCTTTTCATGTTGCTGCCAGCTGAGCACGGTCAATCCCAAGTGCAATTTAAGGTAGCTTTATGGCTACCACAACACTGGCAGACAGCATGATAGCTAGGACCGGTTACATTTCTGTCTCAAAAATCCTTCACAACACAAATGAAGACAACAGAGAGATGTGATGTAGTGTGATTTACACTGTGCTATCCCACTTCTGCATTAGCCTGCATTAAGGGAATTCTCAACTGCTTCACTACAGTTAACGGCTCATCTGTGTTATCAAAGATATGCACAACCCCTCGGCAAGAGTCAAGGACCTGGCCTTAGGATATGTTAGCAGATAGACACTGTGTGATCACTCAGTACCACGCAGGCACAAAAGTATTTTTGGCCCAAAATTCTACTTACATTCCTTCTGCTATCTGCAGTGAACAAGACAACTCTGCAGCATCAGACATTTTCTCCTGAATAAGAATCTTGTACCCTAGAGTGTGCTTCCTGTCCTATCCTGCTCACTTCTGCTTGTCCTGCCAGTACTCCTGATGTGAGTACACAGCAGTGCCCCTGCCACACTGCCTCTCTTGTGTATGCTGGTGTGTCTTACCGTGACCTCTTGCTGCCCAGGGCTTGGAACATTATTACTATTAGAGAGTCTTACACAACCAGCTAATGTTGTTTTTTGGACAGTATCTTTCTAGTCTGTCTGAGTTCACTAGACCAGAATACTATGAATGAAACAAGCTTATCTATCAGTCAGCACTGATAGGCAAGCACAGTTAAAGCAACAGTGACTTCCTTGATAGAATTGCTCTGGAATTACTTCATTAGGACATAGAATGTTCTACTTAGTATTTAAAGCCAGCTAGGAGCATGTCAAATACCAGCCTAGCTTTCAGATGACTAAGGACCAATTCCAACATAATTCTAATGTTCATTAGAACACAGAATATTCATGTGGTTGTAAAGCATGTTAACTAACCAAAAGTGTTTGCAAATGGGTATTTTCACCCAAATATGTTCAAGAAAAACTGTCTAAATTGAGGCCATTTAGCAACAATGAATGCAGCTAAAAAGCATCCAAATAACTGGTAACAAGCAGCTGTTTTACATACAATTTATTTTTTAGAAGTGGGAAAATTTTCTGACAATGGCTCCACTCCTCAGGTAAACAAAGAACTGCTCTGAAAATTGCACTAAAATTTAAATCAAAGTAACATTGAATCCTATTTGATTTTGTTTGCTTTCTGACATATAATCATTAAAAATGAGAAGTGCCTTTTTCATGATTGGTGTTTACACTACAGTAATACTTGAGAGGCTTAGAAGGATGCATGGCCTCATTGTGCTGGCGTTCTGAGAACGTGTAACAAAAAGTTCCTCCTCTACTGAGCTTATACTCCTGGTTAATGAGAAGCAGCTGAAATAAGTAAAAGAAGTTTACTTACACATTTTATGTGAGCACAAGACTGGGAATCAGGAACTTGTGCCTCAGTCCTGGTGCTGGAATGGAGTATTTCTCTGTGAAACTGTGAAGTGAGGATAGTATTTCCTTATCCTAGTCCCTGTCTAGCTGGATTAATTATCAAAAGCCTTTAAAACACTCTGAAGAGGAACAGTGTAAGATCATGAAACTTTCAAAATTAATCTCTGTTCCCTTTCTTTACACTCCTGAAACAGTATCATGTCTTCTAAAACCGGAACAGTAGTATCTATATCGTCCATAGCATTGTTCTTCAAATGATTTCAAACTGCCTCTCAAATAAAATGTGCCATGATTTCCAGACTCACAGCAGGGAAGGAAATTGTACATGGTCCCTTTGAAATGCTGGGATAGAACACGGCATTGGTCCTCAGCCATCAGAAACTAGGCTGGTACTTGACACATGATCCTAGCTGTCTTTCCTAGCTGTCTTTAAATACTGTTGAAATGGCTCTAGTTTCATACTCCAGGAGATTCACCGTATACTTATCAACTTGGGTAAAGCCTTATTTTTTCTAGCCTTTAGTCTATTTATCTTTTCATATATTTCCCCTGATACTCTATGGAAATCCCCCNAAAAAAAAAAAAAAAAAAAAAAAAGGCTGGGGGGGAGGTTGGGGAATGCAAACTGCGCTCAGCTGCTTTATCGGGTAGTTTTACCAGAGCTCAAGTGGCCTGCTTTTCAAACTATCAGCTTCCAGTTTAGAAATGGGTTGTGTCCTGTTTGTCATACAGGCTCTGTGATCTTGTGTCCAGCTGCAAAATACTATGCAGATAACCCTTCAGACCTGTGAATTCTCCAAGGCAGTAAATATTGTGATTCTGAGATCTGCTAGGTGCTTACAGTGTCCACTGAAGCTTGTGGGAACTCCAGGTGCTTGACACATAGCTGGCAGAACACTATGTTTTTAAAATAAAAATAACAGCAGGATACTCTATAATCTCAGATAAAGCCTTGAATTCCATTCCCTGCCACTAAGAATAATGCTTCCATAATTATTTGTGTAATAATGTGTTTACAAGTTGTGACCAAGCTTATCCCCCAGTGTGTTAGGTTGTACTACAGTTCAAAATTTTAAGTCATAATGCTAAACAAGAAGACATAAGAAAAACTAGGATTACAGTTTAAACTATACAGCTTCTTTAACAGTAGCGTGGCTGTGTCAGACAAGCCTGTACATCATCTTCAAAAAACAGAGGGACAGATTCAGCTTCCTTTCATCTACAAATAGCATCACTGATCACAGCCCTGAGGTAAGGCCAGGAACTGTGAATTCTATTCTGATTCCAAGAAAGAGATGCATGGCAGAAAGTATTTCTCTATATAATTAAACATGACTGGCGCTTGTTCATACACATTGCAAACTTATAGTAGCTATTCCTTCTGCCAACAAACACAGGACCTGTCAAAGAGCAAGACCTGAAGAGACAAAAGATAAATAAACTTTTTTCTGCCCTCCTGCTCTCTTTTAAATGAGAAATAGAATTTAGTCCATGGACATTTTACATTATTTTCTTCTCTTCAAGTTTAATCTGAACCACCCTGCTAATGTGAATGGAGGAGTATTTAGGACCTCTACTGGCAGTAAGTTCATGCATATAATTCTGGAAACTACATTCTTTTTACTTATATTAACCTTTCCCTTAAGCAACAGCAATGAGTGTTCCCATCTGTCAAGATCATGCATAAGTATATTCAAGAATAAGCCTAAACTCATTTTAATCACTTTGAAGATATGCCAAGGAATATAAAGGATTAAATATTTCACATTTTCTGGGGCCATTTCAAACTCCAATCAGAGAAACAGACTGAAAGCAGTCATTTATTTGTAAAGACCTGACTATTCAATTTGTTCCATAGCTAGGAAGTGCAACAGACAAAGGTGGGAGCCCCTCTGAAACTATCAGACTGGATCTCCATGCAGAAGTTTAAATGGAAGGTTCTCTATGGCTTTTTGGTGGTCCTGTTGCATTCAGTACAGAAAGTGAGCTTCCTGCTTCTGAACATATATACAATTTGGCTGAGAAACCTACTGAAGCAGACAACAGGTTATTAAAGCAGGATCACTGTATGTCATTTTTTAAATGCTCTGGTTGTGTAAGCAGAACTACCAAGAAGAGTCATCAGTCTGTAAAGTTCCTGACTTGCTTTAATTTTTTGTCCTTAGAGTGCCAAAGCACACACTTCCATAACATCTCTTACTCGGAGAACATGGAGAGCAAGTAAGCAGACTCTGCCTGTGTAAAGGATGTTGTTTATAACAAAGACATTTAAAGCCTAGATTCTCTGATTTGCCTATTAAGGCAAATCCTTAGGATAGATCTGTGCAATCCTGAGCCATTGCAGAGGCAGCAGCCTCAGCTCCTCTGGCTTGCTGACTACAGCCAAGGAGACCATAAACTAGCTAAGCTCAACCTAAGCATAAAGTACTGTGCCTGCAAATCCCCCCCCCCATTTGCCTTCACTGGTACCAAGTGGGAAGATGAAGAGGAGGCCAGAAATACAGGCTCTGTGCCAGCTAACAGTCACGTATGCTAGAAAAACATTTTCTTGGGAGCTTCCATGCTATTCTGGATCCTGTGTGCTGGACTGGTGGTACAAACAGGAATCTTGGCCTTCTGTTTTTGCATGCTAAATTTAACTACATCTCTAATTGCCTTAGTTTATTTTTAAGCCTTTCTTGAGTTGAGGCAGCAGGTTCATTAAGTACAAGAGATTTTAATCTTGTTTCAGGAACTCATTAAATACCTCACTATAAAAAAAGGGAGGAATTCAGGGGCCATCTGCTGGCTGTTTGGCACATCACTGCTGGCCACAGCCCCACAGAGTCAGTCCAAGAGACTGAGAAGACCTACAGTGAAGCACAAGCCAAATTCAGCTCTGATATCAGAAGAATATTTAGTGTAGGACATATTTTGCAATTTTTAAAATTAATAGGTTTTTTTTAAGCTATATTAAATGCTGGATTCAATTGCATTCACACAGTTGCAAATGTAGCAATTGCTTTGGTTCAGTGTAAATGAAAACATTTGGTCACAGGGTGATTTATACTTACGAGATCAGTTTTAGAGTAATACAGTTATAGAAAAATTCAGTTACTGTATCACAAGATCATTATAACTGAAATAAGATTTTACAGTTTTCCTCGACTTCTCCAAATATGTATACTGCACCACTTTGTTGGAGATAAATTGGCATTTCTGTACAGAACTAGCACAAAATCCATTCCTTTCATAACTGATAGATCAGGCCTTTGTACATTCTTTCTACAGAGACATGAATTTCACTTTCTTACGGTTCTTTTCCTTTCTGCATTTTCCACACAGCAATAAAAATGAAGAATTTTTAAATACTGCCTAAGACATCACCTAAGTGCATTCATGTAAGCAGCCCTATGATGGACTTGGTAAGATGCCCAAGTACTATGGTCCAGCTGGTAAACTGTTGGGTTGGGATCCTGGGACCCACAGTCAATGTCCTTGAGCAACCCTTTGTGCTCAGGTAAGATGTAAGAAAAAGGCAATTTCCAATGTTGATGCCAGCACTACTTCCTTAAAAAGATCAAGACACCCATACAATAGTCATGGAAATCACAGGCACCTATTTTAGTAACACAGGTAAAGACTCAAAAGCATTTCACTGATGACTGTGCAGATTGAGGCACTTACTACATAAAAAAACCATATGCGACCAGTAATTGAACTGAAAATATTTCTACAAGTTTTGGAAATCAACCTCTACTTTCAGTCATACTCTGTTAATCCAGGGTAACTGTCACAGTAACTGAACATACAATGCTTCAGCACTACTCTTGATGGTATTTTACTATTGAAGTAATATCAGATCAAAGTGATAAGGCTGTAAAAGGGCAAGGAAGATTTTGACCATAGTATATTGTTAATTTTAGCTTTGTGGGAATGCAAGCAGAAAATCTTTTGGTTGAGAATTTTACCTGTTATCAGTGAGCTGAGTCAACAGTGTATTAATATAAAAAGACTTACCAATTTTGACAGAAAGGTTATAAAGTCTATGTTTACAAGATGGAAAAGAAAGTATCCACATAATATATTTGTTAAGCTAGAATGACTCACATGTCCGAACGTTTCTGTTTTGTAAGCCAGCTGTAAGGCGAAGCTGCAATAAGATGACAATCATGGTAATGCAATTACTAATACAAGGTTAGCCAAAGTGACTGCATAGCCAAGAAAAATTAGATGCCTCAGTATGAGTCAACACATTCATTTTCCAAACAGTTTGGCTGTACAAGGTAGATAAAACAGTATTTATAAGGTACTGGTAACAAGGTGGTTCCTACCAGCTTTCAAACTACATTATCTTGTTCTGCCATATAACAATAAGGCAAGAAAGGTAGAGAGAGAATCAAGCTGAAGCCCTGCTGAAAACTCCTATTTTGCCCCAATAATAAAAGAGCTTAATAAAAGCTAAATACTAGTTGCTGTCTGTTAAATTAATTCCATAGCTGGATGTAAAGTAACAGGACCATGAGCACCACCCCCTGCAGCTGTTTAGCTGCCTGTGTTCAAGGCCAGTTCAGACACAAGCCCACCTGTGTAACTTCAGATGAGACTGCTGTGAAACAGTGTAAAGCCTCTGCTGGGCCCTTCCCCCTTTGCTTGGGAGCTGCCTTTAAGCTGAGACACTTTCCCTTGGTCCTTGACTGAGCTACACTGCAGCTATACCTCTGCCTGGCCTCACTTCACTCATGTGAACCCTGCCTTTAACTAACTGATTTGATTTGTGGCTTGATCTCAGACCTGCTTCATCACTACAGACTTCCTGGGTGATCACAGGGCTGCTGGCTGACCCTGCATACAGTCACTGGACCCAGTCCTGTCCCTGACTTGACTTTCTGGCCTTGATCTTGGACCTGCCTCATTACCACTGAGTTGCCAACTGGTTACCCTCAACAGACCTGCTCTGCTTTTCTTGTTTGGGTACTGTGGGACCGCACTGCTTGCTGGTGAGGTCTCTGCCCCTGCCTGCCTTGCTGTCATCTGCAGCTCCTGGCTTGTCTTCCCTTATAGAGTAACCTGCTTGTGCTGCTTTCTGACATAAAGCTCAGATACGAGCCTGGCAAAAGTACCAACTGTTATCTAGATCCCACCTAATGGGAATGTAATACGGAAATCAACATTAGTACTAAGTTACTCTATCATAATATGCCTGATGAATGAAGTGACACATCAAACCCATTTCATTTTACATCCTCCATTTAACTGTTCTACATAACTGTGCAGCATTCCTTCTCTGTCTTTCTTGTCAATAACACTCTGCTCAAATACTGAAACAAACCTTATGTATGTTACTCTAAACTATTAATTCAACCTGACCTTACAGCATGGATCACATCACCACTCTGGTGTCTGTCAGCAGGACTGTAGATGCTTAAATCAGTTCTGAATTAGATCCGAAGGTTAAAATGTGGTTAAGAGGCCCACTTTCAGAAGAGATCAACTCATACCAGTCTTAAGTTTCACTGAAAGTTTGGGTGGTGGAGGGGAGCAGGAAAAAGAAAATAATTTTAAAAAAATCACATTCTTCCATGCATTTTTAAAGATAAGAGGAGGGCCAGATTGCAAAAGTATTCAGACACCTAAAGACAAAGACTTGACAGGCAGAATTCTGGGAATCACCCAGTGATTTCCAGGGGAACTTGGTACTTGCATGTCTTGAAAATACCACTGGAAATCAGCCCCTTGTTTAGATGCTGAAGTACTTCTGAAAGTTAGTTTTTAGTCTCCCAGGTTAACTGCACTGTTTTGAAAGTGTTTTTCCCAAACCTGATTCTCATTTATATTAGTGCTTCCTACAGAGTTTGAGTGAACTAGGTTGAGAAAAAAAGACAGCAGCACTAAATCTGAATTTCACTGCTTTTAAATTTTAGACAAGAACTCTAATGTAACCTTAATGCAGCTTTTTAAATTTCCTTTGCATTTCTTTCCCAGCACCTCAGCTACAGTAATTGCAGCATTTCTAAACTTTCTAATTCAATTCAATTATTTATGTACATTATAAATGGTCAGAGGAATTCTAGAAACTATGACAAGTGTTCCAGATCTGAACATCTATCATTGCCAAAACAAAGGCCTTAAAAAAACAAATTTGAAAGTGTGCTACCCTGTCAAACACTGGCTTGTTCGTTGAATATACATGTTTATATATAGATATTAGATATTTTCACTGAGACATAGCTGCCAAATCACAGCTTCTTTAGTTTTAAATGTCAAAACATTCAAGTTTTTCTGTCTTCCTATGTGCAGCAAAGGAAAAAAGGAAGAAAATCCTGTTCTAATTCAAAGAAAAAATGCTGCTGTCAAGACAAATTTCAAGTAATCTTATAAACGACTGTTGTGTTTGATAGATGATGCTGATACCTTTTTCATTCTTAATTTTAATGATTATGATTAATATTTCTGAAGAAGAACTAAGAGCAAAGTTGCCCACAGAACACAGTTGTGCTGATTGTTTTGACCATCAGTGCCTCATAAGTTCAGGCAGGTTTTCCTCAAGCAGGCTGTCAGTTTACATACCAGTTAGCTGTTTCTACAGGCATCAAAAGCTGAGTAAATCCTAGGCTGGTTAGCTTGTGCGAATTTCCATGCTGCCATGACTAGCTGGCAGTAATATCGTTAAATCTGTAACGGGCATATTTACACTGCAATTCAGTTACAGCAAGACTACAGTGTAGATATAACCTGAGCCATACTTGAGAGAAACCACATTACCAAGCCGTTATCTTCATTTTATTGGCTTCAGTGCAGCAAATGTGGGAACTGACCATGATAGAGAACAATTCAGCAATCACTTGGCGCATTGTCAGGAATGAGTTAGCAAGGCTCAAGTATATTTCTGATGAGCAAGTAAGTGCCTGCATCTTAGTAAGGGCTAACTGGAATTTGGTGGTACCTCCCAGCACGCTGAGAAAGGAGCAAGTCTGAAGACTAGATTCACAACCTTTACAACCTTCAAAACAGAGCTCTGTGCAGTGCACTGTACTTGCCAGAGCAGGCTGACAGAGGGAAACTCAGCTGTCAGTTTGTCAGTCCTTTACTTCTCATCAGTGATTAATCCAGTGTTAAAAAATGAGCTTTCAATCTGCAGAAATACAGTAGTCAATTGCTTACAAAACAAACAAATCTGAACTGTCCATCCCCCAATTTAGGGCTGTAAGCTCTTTCAACTTTTGTACTGACAGAAGAGCTTTGTTATTGGTATTAGCCCAAATAAATCATTATGGTGGACTCACGGACACATTCCAGAGTTTCTCATCTCCTCTTACCTTCTCAGCTGGCCTTGTGCTCAGTGAAATCAGTGCAAAGATGAATTAGGACTACATATACAAATCTTCTCAGGAGGAAAAACAGGCCTGTCCTCTGAGCCATATTTCAGGCTCTGGGAAAAATCAGGATAATTTCATACTCCCTTAATCAGGACATCAGCCAAAAGCAAAACCTATTACTAAAACCACAATCCTCAGAACCTACCCACAAAACTGAAATATATAGCTGCTAGGGGCAGACAACCAGACAGGGCTCAGCCTAGGCTTTGCTTTAGAAGTATGACAGTAAAAATGTTTCACTTTTTGAAAAAGTCATGAAAAATCATGTGTGAAAGTCTGGCTCCCATGAAGTAGATGACACTGAGCCCACTGGCTTCAGCAAGCCAGGACTCCGGCCATACCCTGACACATCAAACCTGGTGGGCAGCTATATGGGGTGCACTCCCCATACAAGAAAGGTGAGAAAAATATTATTAGCATGAGAGAGGAGCTGTAGGACTGCTGATCTCAACAGCTAGTGGTGTTCCATAACAAACAGATTTTAAATAATGCAATGAAAATTACTTTTTTGCTTCTAGGATCACACTTGCATTTGGCCAGGAAGCCATTCTGAAAGGAACAGTCCTACACTGAACTACTAACCATGTGGAACAAAACAGGGGTTTTCTCTGCCATGGGCTGCTTTCCAGTAACTGACTGCTGAGGCTGCAATCTCTCCAGCTGCTCCTGGAATCTGTGTCTCCTGTGTCTCTCTTTCATCTGTTCTTCCTTTTGGGATAGCTCTCTCTTACTTTCTTCTGCCCTGAAAAATATACAGATTCTGCTTTGCTTAATCTTTTCACTTGGGAGAAAAAGCACCCTTGTTCATCTGTTTGCATTTCTTTTTTCTTGTATTTATACCACACACTTGAGGGTGAATCATGACAGGAAAGGCTAAAATAGATTTAGAAAGCACTTATGGTGTTTGTGGGGGGACACAAGAACTTGTCATTGGATGAAATCATATCTCAAAAAAAAAAACCAAACCCAAAGAAAAGGAGCAGACCTCAAACCTCTGACAAGTGGTGACAATCTATTTGGAGACAGGAACTCCATTAAGCAGAGGCGTGTTTGTGATGTTTCACTCCCCATCTCCACACCAAAATTCTCAGTCTGTTTCCCTTCCTATAATACAGTGACAAGTTTCCACTCAAGCAAGGCTTCCATCTTTCTGTATTTTGATGTCTGTGGAAAGATTTCCTCTGCCATTTCCATGGCAAATAATATGTTCAATTTCTTCTGAATTCTTCAGTTCTTCGCCAGGTGCCCCAACAACAATTAGAAGAGCAAGAGAACTGAAATTTGTCAAAATCATTGTAAGCTATTACTCAGCAACAATAAATAACCCAGATTCTTGCCAAGCCATGATCTGCCATCTATGTGGCAGTCTAACCAGTAGACAAAATGGAGTTTTATAGAACTGATGGAAGAAATTAGCTTTAATGTCAGGAATCCCATAGAGAAAAAAACCTGCAACCAGCCATCTGCCATTTAAACCAAGTACACAGTAACTGAAGTGTCTAAGTGGCAGGGTAGGCAATGGTTTAACACTGAAGTAATAGTCTCTAGAGAAGGTGGATTCTAATTCTTTCAAGGGCTCATACGTAAAAGTCAAAATGTTAAATTTCACTCTGAAAATAGCAGGCAGAATATAACCTTTGAAAAGTCAGTATAATGGAGCTCTCCGAAATAGCTGCGCAGGTGCATAAGGCAACCACCTCATTTCACCTTAAAATTAGACCTTAAGCAGAATATGCTACATTAAACCAAGCCCAAGGAGGCAGAGGCCCAAATAACTCTATTTCCNTTCCAAGATATTCCTGTGGTATAACCCATTCCTCATGGGTGTACTACTTTGTCCCTCTAAGCTCTTGCACTTTTCTTGATGCCAAAGAGTCAAAATTGCTTTGTTTGGGAAAAAAGTTACAAAGGGAGATGTGATACATCTTCCAATTTGTAAAAGGCTTTTTATGCTGAGAAACAAAATAAACCATTTTCTGTTCCTCCTGGGAGCACAACAAAAAATAAGCTTAAATTGGAGATAGGATAATTTAAATTGGACTTAAGGAAAAGCTTTACAATTGTAAGGATAATTAAGCAGCGAAATGTACTACCTGGGGAGTCAAGGAATCCTCACCATTGAGGATTTCAAGACCAAGTTATATGAAGACCTGCCAGAAAAGGATTAGATTTTACCTCACTCTGTATTGGTACAGGGAGACAGACCCTTCCAGACCTATCTTCTATGATGTAAATCATAGTACTTCGTAAATCTCAGTACTGTTTTTCATAAAGGAGATCAATACAGTGTTATCCTTCTCTTACACAGAATAAAAACTAAAGAAAATGGCTAAATTCACTATGTCAGAAGTGCCATAGCATGTCTAATCCCAGGCCAGTTCACTGACCTACTAAGTCTGGCTGCCTTTAAACCTTTAAGCAATAGCTGCCAGGATTGGCTGTCTTTCTAGGTAAGAAAACCAGACAACCTTTTGCTCAAACTTACAGACTGGATAAGTAATGTTCTTTAATCTTAGACAATTGGATAAGCCATAATCAAAACCACTGACAACTTTTCTTGTGTGATACCTTGGCAATTCTGTTGTAGTTAGAGGAGACTCTGGAGCATTTCCTGAATTTTTAACTTTCTCAGCTTCCATTTTGTTTTCTTCTTCTACGTCAGCTCCACTGTCCCCATGGCTTGACAGGGGTGTATTTCTTTTCTCTGGTTTCAAACTCATCAGTTTCCTGGGAATCACCGTATTTGTCTCTTGCCTCACTTTAAAATATTGGTTTCGACTTATTTTAGAGGAACCTATCTCTTCCAGACTTTCTGGATGCTGTTTTATGCCTTCAGGTTTTTCAGCCAGAGTAGATGTTTTATGAAGAAGCTCTGAGGCTTCTTTACGGGCTCTGTGGAGTTGTTGCAGTAGCAGGCTTTTCCCTGAGCAATCCCTCCTGCAAAGAAAATAAAACCCTGATTTAATCAAGATAAAGTATTATATGAATAAATTCAAACTCTGAGGAACTTCATATGAGTGACAGCTCCAAACAAGGACTGGGCATCTACACGAATAATAGCTATTGGTAACAGCAGCACCAGCACAGAGGCAACACAAAACACTACACTGACAGAACATGAAAGTGGTCTTACTGGTAATTTACTTACCTCTTCTGCATTTCAGGCACAACATGCACCTACTAGAAAAGCCCTGAACAAATGTAATGTTGGCATGGCAATTAGAGTCTACAGATTGTCAGCTTTGGATACAGGGGTTGGGATTCAAATATATACATACATACATAAGAAAAGTTCTTCTAATAACTTTTAGGATTTTTGAGATTTTGACTTAATTTCATCCCTGTCTCCTCCAGGTTAATGAGCCTGCTCAACTGCCAGCAACCACAATATTGTGATAGTATTCTGTTCTGAAATGTCCTATCATGACATAATGGGCAGATATGGTTATTTCGTCTTGCAGTTCCGTTCAATGATGAGTCTCCCAAGTCACCTGTCTACAGGAAGACTACCATCAATTTGTAGCTCATCTGGTGATTATGAGAAAATAATATACCTGAGCACTCCAGGGATAAACCAATAGAGTATTTTCTAGGCTAACTGCCTGGAGATCAAGATGACTAACCCTCCAAGGCCCTAATATGTAGGTATATTGTACTACAGAATATGTAGCTGTCATGGTTTAATCCCAGCCAGCAACTAAGCACCATGCAGCCACTCACTCACTTCCCCCCCACCCAGTGGGATGGGGGAAGGAATTGGAAAAAAAAAAAGTAAAACTCATGGGTTGAGATAAGAATAGTTTAATAGAACACAAAAGAAGAAACTAATAATGATAATGGTAACACTAATAAAATGACAATAATAATAAAAGAATTGGAATATACAAGTGATGCACAATGCAATCGCTCACCACCTGCCGACCGACACCCTGTTAGTCCCCGAGCAGCGATCCCTCCACCCCCACTCCCCCCAGGTTATATACTGGGCATGATGTCACATGATATGGAATACCCCATTGGCCACTTTGGGTCAGCTGCCCTGGCTGTGTCCCCTCCCAACTTCTTGTGCCCCTCCAGCCTTCTTTTTGGCTGGGCATCAGAAGCTGAAAAATCCTTGACTTTAGACTAAACATGACTTAGCAACAACTGAAAACATCAGTGTGTTATCAACATTCTTCTCCTACCTAACTCAAAAACATAGCACTGTACCAGCTACTAGGAAGACAATTAACTCTATCCCAGCTGAAACCAGGACAATAGCCCTGTTTAATAATTCCATCCAGACAAGAGTGAAACTGGCATTGACTCCTTGTGAATGAGATCAGAATCTTGCCCTACTGAGACCGTGAGGTTTTCTCATTTAGAAACAGAACAGAATAACATTTGCCAGACATTTCATTTGTGTATGTTCTTTAGCAACATTAAAACAAATCAAAATCCAATCAGCTAAGCTCTGCTCTCCATCAGTCCAGACTGACACTGATGCAACTTCTGCATTTGTATTAGTGCCAGTGGGAGTTCCCCAAGCATCATCTTGCTCCTGCTTTATGCTATCTTTGGATTAGGTGTTCTAAATTATATTGAGTGTTTAGGTTTCATTCCTTGTCGAATCATTTATTCTTTCACACCATTAAAAACAAACAAAAAAAAAAACAAAAGCGTAATTGGCTTGCACAACAATACAAATGTTCTGCTTGTCCTCTGAACTGCTGTAATGTGAACTTACATGCATCAGACTTCTAAATATAATCCAGAGCATAAATGCACTGAGATGTTTAAAGCTTGACATATCTGCTTCACACTAAACAAACATCTAACAACCTATGGGTATGAATCAAGCCCTGAGTTTAGCAACAGGAAAAGCTGGCATCCATGCATATTGAAGAATTTACAGTTCAGGATTCCATCCATCACACTCTTTCCCCTTTCCCCTCTTCCTCTCCCCTCCAATTAAGAAGAATTGAGAGCGTCCCTGCCCACACAATGTATTCAATATTCTCTTTAAATCAAGATCTATTCTAGCATATTTTATTGTTTCTAAAAACAATGGTTTGTCTGAGTCAAGTCCCTACAACATTTTCAAAGTTTGGTTCTGAGTAATTTAAAATACAGTTCTCACATCACTCAAACAAGTCTGGAGAAAGAGTCAGGCTTCCCAGTCACCCAGATCTACTCTATTTCTCTTTTGAGCTGTTTCCATGCAACTATACAGGAACAAAGTGCAATACTGCCTCAAGGATCAACAACTATTTTCTTGCTTCAGTATCTTTACCATGCAACAGAAAGGAATGATCTCCTGTGGCCACACTGAAGCACTTTCATTATTGGGCTTTTTTGCTATGAAGACCAGGAATAGAGATATTTCAGAGCTCTCACTCTAATCACTGTTAGAGCAATTATTTTAGTTTCAGCAAAAATGAACATTGTATCATTTGAACTAGGGTCCTGGTAAAGAAACTTACATTCTCCTTTCTGCTTCGTCCTTAATTGTCATAGTCTCTTCTTCTTCAGTGGAGCTGTCGTTGGCACTATGAAACAAATTAGACTGTACTAGTTAACTCTGTTCCAACGGGGTGTTGGATTTTCATCATTTCTAGGATGCAAATTCAGAATCATTATGAAAAAGGGAGAGAGACTTTCAGGGAAGATCTCCAGGTGTTATGGATAGCCCTTCACACTATTACTCTAGCAAAAAAAAATAATTCAGGCAACTACATCAAAATGTGTTAGCTGTTTGTTAACTATTACTATTTATTAACTACAAGTTTTCTTCTGGTGACTGTTTTCGTCAACCCTTTGCTGCAGCAAATACACATCCTGAGAAGGGAGCAAACAGGTACCTTCGACACCATTAGCTCTCAGGGAAAGGACATGTTCACCAGCATCTGTTGCAGACTGAGAAGAATTTGGCCACCCATAATGGACTATAAGGCCCTCTTCTCACACAGGAGACAGAAATCAGCACCTACAGTTGCTTGCCAGGAACATAGCAAAGGATGTCCATTTTGTGCACAGTACTGTCAGAATGCTAGCCCAACTCAGCTGCAAGCACTGCTTTGCAGTCACTGCCTACTACTTTATAGATGGAAACTTTCTAAATGTTATTTCCCTGGATGATTTGCATGTCCTTTCTGTGCTGCCTGCATCCCTGCACATTTACTTGTTCTGAGACAAGTTATTCTCTTCTGAGAATACGTCTGTGCTCAGATAGGGGCTGTGCCTTCCTACTAAGGTCACAGAGGTGTGGAAGAAGAGAACACTTTTAAAGTTATATTTCACAAGTACCAGATACAGACAGAAAGTTTCAGTTTCCCACTTTTTGTTTCTTACTTCTCACTAACAATAAAGCCAAATTTACCTTTGTTTCTCATCAGGGAATGTTACTGTCTTCTGTGGTTTAGCATCTCTTAAATCTATGTACACGGTTACAGGCTCTGGCAGGCACCGTAACCTCATCATGTCTGTCCTTAGAGAACTTCGTGAAGATGATAGCAAGGCAACATCCCTAAATATAGAAAACACTGTTTCAGCATGTCCTCCGCCTTATCCAGACAAGAAGTCCTGCAGGGCATGGATTATGATCAAAATTGGATTGTGAAAGGAGCTTTGTGCTTGGCTGGCTACTGTACAGATTGAAACTCTGCTTCCACCACCTTTCAAAGCTGAACTCAGACTCGGCTTCCCCTGAGGAATACAGACCACAGGCAGCATGATGAGGGATATTTGGTTCTCAAAAACTGACAACATCAAATTGTTCTGTAGAACAAAGGCAGGCAATTATAGTACCAAAGAGTTTACAATTTTTTTAGACCCCAGTGGCAATCAGTAAAAATGGGTCCCTTTTTCCTCTCTGCCTCCTTTGGCAATTCAGTTTTATCCTTCAGAGTATACAAAGTGCAAATCATCTTCGTGGCTCTCCCTGCTCTGGCAATGAGGATACTTTTCACCTTACCCTCTACAGCCTTGTTTCACTATTGTTTCCTCTGTGCTGCCACCACTGATGTTGTTCCCTCCAAATAGTCTGGAAATCTACTTCCTTCCCACAGAACCATCCAAGATGCACTGACATCTCCACCAATACCTACCAAAAAATCATCCTGTATATTTTAGCTAAATTGAGGTACCAGCAAGAGAAACTGGTACCCTAGATGACAAAAAGTGTGGCCACGATAACTTGCTTAGCCTTGTTTTCCTGCCTTTCCCATTTGTCCCAAGTATCTGGTAAGGTCTAGACAAAGGTGGCTGTCGATGGAGAATGCTAAGGTGGCAGGATACTGACTGTTGATCATCAAATGTACATGAATGACTGAGTCTTAGTTTTTCCCTTTGACATCCCTGTAGCGTATTCCAACTACGATACCAGCTTTCTGCAGAGGCTACAGAGAAAAGCACCTATAGAACACCACGAGTTTCCAAGTATCCCTCCTGGCAGTCATGATTACCTAGTATATATGACAGAAATGACCTACTTATTCTCTTGCTGTTCTTGAAAGGCGGAGAGCTTGGCTGATGGCCACCTCCAGGGTGGAGACACTGTCCTGGACTGCCTGGCACACAGCTCTTCTAGCTTTTCCATGAGCTGATTTTCAGACCTACTCCTCAAGGTCTCTATGGAAGAGCAAGGAAAAGAATCACCAGTTGTGATCTTCTGCCATGGGATCACCCAATATACTGTTTTCCCATTTTTGCATTGTCCCTTTATCTACAGACTGTCAGAAGGGGTATGATAAAGATACTATTGTCATCTGGCTCTAACTCACTTCAAACCTTCATCCACCTTGTCTGATTTGCTATTAGGCCACAACAGGCCACAAAGCACTGGTTTCAAGCTACGAAAGCAAGATGAAATCTTGAGGGGAGCTAATTAAACATGTTTTACAGAGGCATTTAAAAAACCACTAAGATTTCAATATTCAAGATGATGACTTAAACACAGGAGCCTGAGTTTTATTTATTTTTATACATTTTCACCAAAGTTGGTATTAATTCAGCAATGTTACCATGATCTGCTGAGGAGAAAGCAACTTCTGTATGAGTGTTGTCTTTCAGCTGCTCCAGCTCCTCAGGAATCTTGTCTAGATCCCTTTTTTCAATATTCTGAAAGAAGACAGTCAAAATGTGATGGAAAACTCACTCCCAAAGGACTGCTACAAAATAAAAGTCCCTTTGACTCACATTATTTGTAGTAACTCCATCTAATTCTTCTGGCACCTATAAATATACAAATGGGATGGAAGTTCACCTTACTTCTCTCCAGTACTATGTCACTATCACTTGCCAGTAGATGAACCAGTGTGTCACTCTAGTTGCTTCAGCATGGGCCTCAACAATTGGCACGACTAACAAAAGGGTATTTACTGTTTGAACACTGCTTGCCTCACGCCGTTGCCAAGGCTCTGCACATCTAGCATAGCCAAGCGCAGTACAATTACTAAGAGAAACCAGTGAAGAATTAACCAACGTTCATTCAACTATAACAAAGGTGGAGTACCTTCTCCTTTCCCACTTAAAACTGCAAACTCTAGAAGATGTTTCTAGAAGGGACTGAACTGACAGCTCCTTAAAAGGAGAAACATAAGTTCATCCTAAATATCCACCTGACCTGTCTTGCCATAAGCTAGGACATAACTCATGTTACATCCTCCACGTGGCTCAGTCTTCCACATGCATTCTCACATGGTGGAGTCTTTCCAACAGCAAGTACTCCCCTTCATCTCTCAAACCCACTAACAGTACCAGATCCCCACACATTTTATTTCCCTCTGTCCATCCCTCCAAGTACCTTTCTTCACCCTTTCACCATCTCCAAAAGATGATGCCCCTAACTACACTGCCAGCTTGCTTTAAGCAGTTCCACAAGGAAGTGCTGTAATGAAAGAAATGCATTTACTCTATCTCTTTGGACAGTGCATCTATCCAGCTGCTTCATCTTCTGCTGAGGCTTTTTCTCTGAGAATCATGAACCCTTTTGATACAGGCTACAGAAAACCCCTGGAGACAGTAAAACAGATTAAAAAGATGGCCTGATACAAGACCAAGCATACATATTCTGATCCTGAATAATGCTGAGAACTTCTCACTGCCACTAACATGAGAAGGACTTTTGGCTTTTCAGTTCTTTGAGTTGAGGCCCAGAACCTTTTCCTCCCCCTCCAACTTCTGACCAGGGCAAATTCCCACTCCTCTAGGTACAGTCAGCATCAGATGCAATCTCACAGCTGCTTGCTTATCCTACACTGAAGACAGGATCATCAATTTCATTGCTATGAATCACACATACACTGGCTGCGGGCATGCTCGCACTGCACACTGCTAACTTAGGGATGAGAACCAGTCTGCAATGACAAAAGTTCACATGCATTTAAAGCACTGATCACTTTCCCCTCTGAATATTATTTGAAATGAAAGTTTTAATTAAAAACATTCACATCCATCTGAAATATCATCCCTAGAACTTAGAAGTATTCGTGATTTTTTTTTAAAGGAAGGTGGCTGTCAATTATGAAAATTATGTCACAACTACAACTAACATGCATTTCATATGACCATTCAGGGGTTTTAGGAAAGCAGAAGCAGCCTCCAAAACAAGCAGTTTCACCTTGTAAAAACCTGTGTCATCTGCCCTTCTGATTTAAGAGAAGATTCTCACTCTTTTCTGAGCAATAAATCTTCACACATACCTGAACCATGATAAGATTTATTCTAATATTACATGCTGCAGCTGATGAAAGGTAAAAGCCTGATAAGAGTCACAGGCTGAAGTCTCTCACACCAGTACAAAGCTGGTTCAACAATGTCATTGAGATTTATTGGTCTGGAAGAGTGAATGACTGACAACTGAGCTTACGACAACGAGAACCACATCACAGGTCAGTACAGATTCTGTTTTATCAAACAGCCTGAAGAGAAAGACAACATACGCATTTGCTCTAATTATGACGCAGTTAGTACTAAGCTTCTTTTTCAGTAACGGTGCTTAAATACAAACTGTTATAATAAAAAGACCAAACCACCATCTAACTTGCTGTATTAAGGCTTATCCTCCTAACCCATAACAGGAATATCACTATTGTAAGGTACTATACAGGGTCCAGAAGAAAAAGGAATTAAGATTTGCAAAAATCCATTTCTAATACAGCAAGGCACTTAAGGGAAAAAAAAATCATTTTCAAATGAACTGGTATGATTAGAATCAAGAAGAAACTGTATATTAGTTTTAACAACTTTACTTGACATAAACTGTAGTACCTTGCTGAGCTGGGAAGTAAAGACCACCTCTCAAATTTAAGCACATACACCTTGCACACAAAGGATACAGCTTTGCCCTCACTTTATGAAAGTGAGAATACACTGAGCCTGCTCTCAGTACTCACCCAAAAGCATGAGACTTCAGTTCATTGAAGTCAGTGATATCAAACAGGTTCTGAAAGGAAAATCATGCCTCCTGAATTAATAGAGCAACTAACTTAGGCGAGGTGAGATGGGAACTAAACCTAGAACCACTTGAAAAAGATCCCCTCCAATAATGGCATGGTTAAATGATGCAGCACAATTCAAAAAACAGGCAAGCAGCTGCATTCTTTGCCTATAACTAGACTAGAACAGCTCTAACAGCATAAAGTTTATTTTTGTGAGTGTAGATGAAAGGGGAAAGGAAACATCTGTACTCTGATTTTATACAAGGCTTTGAACAGAAATACCAGGTTCCTGTTCTGTGCTGCTTACATCCTAATGACCTTAAAAATCCATAAGGAAGTAGAGATGTGTAACTATAGTACTGAAGAGAACAGCCTCTCCACGCTGGGGCCACATACCAGTTAAGCACACAAGCTGGTCATCCCCCAGACCTAAGCACCTGCCCTAGGTGGAAAAGATTTAAGACTTCAGGAACAACCGTAACCACCTTCTCTTTTCACCTCCAGCATTACCCCAGCACTACAGAAAAGACAAGATGCTGGAAGGCCAGAAACCTCACTGTTTTAAAGCAAAGTCTGCCTGACACCAGATTTCCCTGCCTTCCCAGGGACAGACATAGTGGCTTGCTATCATGAGTAAGACCATGAACCATGCTACTGACCCATGGCTTTTGCTACCATTATGGACTTTTAATGACAGCTCTAGAAGAGTTTTTGGTAGCTTGCATAGCACATGACCCAAAAAAACCCACGTTCGGGACGATGAAAGCAACAAAGAACACTGTGGTGTGTGCAGAATTTGGCATTTCAGTTCTTTATTTTAGTAGGATTCTGCAAGCAATACACTGTGTCCTCCACCCCACAAGCAGCACTCCCCAAAACTTTTTGTTTGGGCCACTTACCTGCAGTGACAAATGGGTCAGTTCTTGAAGATGATCATTGGAGGAAGCTTCTTCCTTAGCAATTCTGTCTAGACTGTTGCTAATGCCACATGAGGGAGGCTTGACATCAAGCTCCGGGTGGCCTGGTGACCGCTCCAGAATTATTTTGGAGAGTATCTTTGTCTCTATCAGCTTTCTTCTCTCTTTTTTACTGTCCAGCTCTTCCACAGACAATGCTGTATTAAGCCAGGAGTTCCTTCTTTCCCTGGCCTGTCTCCTGCCCAGTTCTTTTTCTTCAAGGTGATCTGTGGAATCTGCAAGAGACTCTTTAAGAACAGCTCCCTTTTGGCTTGGAATTTCTTCAGTATGGCTGGCAAGATTGGAAGTCTCATCTTGAATCATTTGCACATCTTCTTTTGCAACGACTTGGGCATCTTCTGGTTTTGTCTGAAAGCCAAAACTTTCCAGATCTCCATTCCAGACTTCCCATGGGTATCCTTCTGTTTCCTGGGTTTGCTACAGGTAGAAACAATACACACATGCAGAAAGTCATATCTCCCTAAGCTTTAGAAGCTGACAATAAACCAAAACAAAGTGATTGGAAGATAGCAGCTCCAACTCAGACACTATCTAGAAACAGCACACACCACATCCATCATAGAAAACAGTAAGACTGTTTACTTTCCAGAGACTTTAACTTCAGGAAGTGCTAAACATCCTTGAAATTAATTTTCCTTACATGTGCTCATCATATGAAATTTCTTACACCAAGATAAACAACTGGGGAAAAACAGCACAATGTTAGTCTTCCCACAATGGAACAGTAGGGTCAGCTGTTCCTCTTCCAGCTTCCTGTGATGGCTAATCTTCATCACTGCAGAAGCAATGTAATAATTTTATCTCAGAAAAGCTGTTCAAGGGATAAACTTCATACTTGTCCTCCTTACTATACTGTCCTAACTAATTCTACATAAAATGGTGGCTGAAATTATTTCAAACCCTGAAAAATTTAGGAGTCATGGCATAGTGTTACTGTTAGTGCACAGGAAAAAAACAACCAGTAAAAGGCCAATAATAAAAACTGCAAGGAGATGGGACAAAACCAGTCTAAAATCTCAAGAACAGAGAAAAATTTAAAGGGTCACTGTATAAAGAGAAAGAAAGATCTAGTCTTTAGTGGGAGAAAGCACTGGGAACTATGCTCTTCTATCACACAATTCAATCAAATAGGTCAAATAACAGCAGCTACCCATACTGGACACAACCAGAAGAGAGGGGTTAGAGTACTACAGCCTGCACACAACAGCCAACAACCTGCACATTTAAGTCTTCCAGAGAAAAATCCATCAGTTCTTCTGACAGATCAGGAATTAAATTTGGCTGTTCCCGCTGGAAGATGAAAAGCTCCCCATCACTCTCACAGTCAGACTGCAAACAAAAAAAAGAGAAATTAAATGAGAGACTGTAACGCTCACTGAAATACCTGTTTTGAAGTGACAAATCCTGTGCTGTCACCATTTGATCGAAGTTCAGAGACAAGAATTTTCTCTGCAGTTGCATCTTCACTGGACAGTCTAATAGCCCAACACCCAGCAGCCTAGGCTGTCTTACAGTGGCCTAACATTTGAGCAAGCTACAAATGTAAAAACCATGTAAAACACTGAATTACCATGGAGGTTGATGACTAACATCCCTCTGAGCAAACCGACGACAAGAGTGGGCAAGTTTTTTAACTCCCAAGTGATTCTTTGCACTACCTCATTCACCATCAAGGAGTACCAAGAGAAGGGCTGCTCCCTAAGGGAAGAGGAGCTAGGAAGGGAAGCACATAACTGGAGAGGCAAGGGCCTCACCAGGCAAAGCCCAGTCCCACACTACATAAGAGGAGTAAGCAGGACAGACCAGAGGTAGTGACCAGGTTGAGTCAAGAGTCCAGATCATAAGGCAATATTGTGGTGATGAGGCAGGTCAGAGATTAAGCTTGAAAGTCAATTCACAGGTGAAAGTCTGGATCAAGCAGGACTACAGCTAGAAACCAGTACTCCTCCAACATACCTCAGACAAAAAATGAAAGCCCAGAGCCGAGCTTAAATAGAGCTGCTAGGCATGTGGGTGGGAGCCCCAGCTGAGGCTGGGCAGGGCCATGAAGGCTTATTATTGTAATCAGGACCCTAATGTTCACTATTCAGAATGCAAAGCAGTATCTATATTTGGTAGGACGAGTTTAAATAGCTTTGAAAATCTCTTTTCTGAACATAAGGTATGCAATTGAGATGAATCCTTATGCATAGACACCAAAGTGAGATTAAGCACCTCCTCAGCAGTCAGGACACAGATTTCCTGTTTGTCCCTTTGTTTTGCAAGTATACATTTTCAGTAACTCACACTGCAGAGAATTCTCTTTGTCTGGTGTAATTAATTTTTCTTAACATGAAGCAAACTGCAACAGAACTTCTTTCCTCTTATTAAATTGCATATCAGGGAATGAAAGTACCTCAGGGCATAAACCACCTTTGTCAGTGCCCTTTTCGTATGCAGGAGCACAG
This sequence comes from Pandion haliaetus, assembly GCA_013401275.1. NCBI lineage: Eukaryota > Metazoa > Chordata > Aves > Accipitriformes > Pandionidae > Pandion > Pandion haliaetus. Next base: position 77,149 of record VYZV01012556.1, on the reverse strand, counting down.
CCCATTGAGGTTACAGATCTCAGATGCATAAACGTATCTTCACACAAATGGAAACTGGTTGGACAAAGGTGCAGCACTGAAACTGCAGGCTCAGCAGGCTACTGTTTCACATTAAGCAGGAGAAGGATTATACAACCAGATCTTTTGAATGAAAAGTAAGGGTAGCATTTAAGTGCCAAATAGATTGCCTCAGTTCCTTCAGCAGGAAATTTTTTCCACATGTAATAGAAACAGAGAATTTGGAGACTGTTTATAAGTAAAAAAATGTTCAACATGATTTAGTTATAGAATGGTATTTGGCAGCAAAGTACAAAGCTATCTCTCTGTCGTAACCTTATGGTACACTTATACAACAACAATGCCTAAAAATAATTTCTGAGTGTTCGGCCTTAACCTATAGTATATAGACACATACTAAAACGCAATGGTTGTTTTAAATAACTAAAACAGAATTTAGGTAGAGGGGAACTGAGAAGCAGTGAGACAATATAACTTCTCCAACATTAGTGATAGAGCCAGGTGCAGAAAACAAGGCATGGAATCCATATCAACACTTCATCCTTTAAGTGAAAATACTTTTTCAAGTTTATACATGTTTGAAAATTAAGAAAATATTCTCATTTGGACAAAAGGCCACTAATAATCGAGTCTTGAGACACACTATCACTTTGGAAAAGTCAATGCCAGAGCTAGCATCTTGGACTAGAGAGGCAGATATTTTTATTATTTCCATCAGATTGTTGCTGTCCTCTAAACAAAGATCTTCAGCAGCCAAGAGGCAGCCTGTCCCAGACACTAAGACCCAGCAAGTAAACAACCTGTAACGATGAAGAATACCACACAATATCCATCAATCTTATGCTTTATGTAACAGGTTAGTGGCATTATGTTTCTTTGCAGGTAGAACTGAAGCACAATAAGGCAACATGGCTTGTGGAGAATTACGGGCAGGGAAAAAAGCAGAATCCAGGATTTAAATATCTGTCAAATGCTTTTTCCAGCGGACCACAAAGTCTTCAGGAATATCACTTTCCTGTGAATCCCATACATAGAAAAACATTATAACAGGCCTACTGTCTGGCACGTACACTATTGGAATGACTAGCATAAAACTCTCAAGCATAAAACCTCATCATTTAATTTTAAATCAGCAGTATGCTTCTTTCATACTGTATTTTTGACTGAACAAACAAAGAAGAAATGCAGACTCATTCTGCAAGATGCCCACCACCCTCCTCTTCCCAACCTAGAAATACATGTTGTCTTGAGAAATCAGTCCCATTTTCAGGTTCCAAAGAATACAGTGAAAGGAGATGGCAATTACACTTTTACAATTAGAGATAATCCAGAAAGCTGTGGATTAACGCACAGTGTTACAATAGTCAGAACAGGTAGCCCACCGAGGATACCATACTAGCTACTCAGAAATGCCTGGCTAAGGTGACCTTGCTTCTGAAAGCTTTTTCTAAAAGGCAGTGAGAAAGAAAGGCAAGTTCCAGTGCTTACTGTGGAGGTGTCAGATTCCGGAGAAGGGAGCTGATCTTTCACTGCAGCAAGTATGGCTCCCCATTGAAATGTTCTGTTACTCTGAACAGGAGCTGCAGGAGGCTCAGATGGATGCTCTGTATGCTCACTTTGCTCTTCTGAGGCCATTCAAACAGCTTCCCTTCAATCAAATGAAAGATCAGCTTAAGTACACCTCATGAAAGAACACAAGGGATAACATCAGTACAAAACAAGAACAAAGCAGGTGCATTCAGGGTCAGCGTAATTCTCAGCACTCCCAGGGTTTCCACTGTCAGCACGGAACAATAAAATCTGCATTTCTGGAGTCAGTCCTTCCCACCTGAGTTCAGAGGGCTGAGAGCTTTCTGCCCTGCTCACCGTATACACCCATAATTGGGGTCACACAAGGGGCAGTTTAGCCCCTCATTTATGAAGCATTTTTTGGGATTCTTAGCCAGACTGGCTTCTAACTGTGTTCTCAGAAAGGCATGTTGACACTACCTGTACAGAGAGGGAAGAAACACAGCAAAGGCAGGGCTGACATTTCTGCTCTCAGCTGGTTTTTACTCCTCTTCACTATTTCTCTCACATTCCCCTCCTTGCCGCTCAAATGATAGATAAAATTATTTATGTTTGCTTTTTTTCACTGGATTTGTATAAAAATAGTTGAGTAGGTACACTCTTGGATTTAGACCTCTCAAAGTGTTTATAAAGCAGACTCTTTCCTCATGTGTTCCTTGATGTACATGAGGAGTCGAGACAACACAGTTGGGACTATTGCAGTACTAACAAGTTAGATAATCAATCCTCACAGAAAACGTTTGCTTTTTAAATTTTATGCTACAATTGCATGGTTTTCTGGGTAATCAAATGTGAAAGTAAACAATTTCTGTTTGGCAAGAAAGGTTAAGAGGTTTGTGACTGTATGTTGTTCAGTACTGAAATGACTGTTCATATGGTTACACCAACACTGTTATTTGCATTGGCATGGGTCGACAATGCACCTCTGAACACGAAATGAAACTCATCTTGTGCCCTGGGAAGTTTATAGCTTGCAAAGCACCTTTCCAAATACTTCATGTGCCATATCCATACAGTGGCAGCTTTGTTCATGCCAGAAAACCCCTGAATCTGATTTAAGTAAGGTGGAGGGAAATCCCCAGGGCTGGATGGAGTACTACGGTCTGACAGTAAGCAGAGGTTGCTAAGGCCAAGGGGAGTCCCATGTGGATAAAAACAAACAGCCTACTGTGGCTCCCACTGCCAACTTGAGAGAAGGTCAGTCTCCCAAGTTTACGGATGTTATACTGGATCTGACCTATCAGTCATCCAATGCAGCATCTTCTCTGGGAGCAAGAAGTACTCTATGTTTAAAACGAAGTGCAGACTTGTTAGACAGCTGTAACACAACTGGCACTCTCCGGAGAGCTTGGGCCAATTAAGACGTGAAATCCTGAGCTTCTCCGTGTCACTAGAACTGACATTTCCTGTCACATCCATCTCGGGAGCCTGGCTGGCTGGGTGCGACGGCAAGGAGCGAAAAACCGAGAAAGATGCAGGCGACGGCGGGAAACAAACCTTCGCTTCGGGGCGATGAGCTAACCCCTGCCCTCAGCACTCGTCACACCACACCGACAAGTTTCGGGACCCTCAATGCCACGAGGACGCCCTGCGAGAACCCGCTAAGGGAAGACACTGACATCCGCCAAAATGGCGGCCGGGGCGGCGCACGCGCACCTGCGCCAGCGCCCCCCGTCGCCATGGCAACGCGGCCAGCGGCTGCCCGCGTATGCCCCCCGTCCCCGGCGCCGCTCCCCGCCGCGGACCCCCCTCCT
>VYZV01012556.1:46043-73642 GCA_013401275.1 Pandion haliaetus | reverse complement strand
CATGGGAGCCATTCGCTCCGCCTCCTCAGAGAGGCACCTTGTATTGGTCGAGCGCCTCAAGGGGCGCAGTCTTCCTTTCCACCGCGGAGGCTTTGGGGCTTTGTAGTCTAGAGGCTGGGCCGGGTGGAGGGTTCCCAGCATTCCTTGCGCGGGCGGGGCGGCTTCCGGTATCGGAGCTCACCGGGCGTGCAGGTGAGTGGGTAGCGGGGCCTGTGGTGGTTTGGGTTGGTGGTTGTTGTCCGGTGACTGTGGGGAGGGCTGGCTCGGGCGTAGCCACCTATGGGGCTGTTCCCAGGTGGTTGCCGGTCTTGGTGGGCCCGTGGTCGGAGGGGCTCCGGTCCTCTAGCTGAGGCCTACCCCGCTGCGGGGACGAGACCTTGTTCCTAGGAAGACCTCGGGAGAACTGTGGCCTGGTGAGGCGTAGGGATAACGTACCTGAAAAGCCTTTTACTGTGACGCTTCTGGGAACAGCCACGTAGTTCCCAGTTTGATAGCTACAACTGGACTTGCACCTCTTCAGGCGCATCATTCTGGTGACTGGAGCCTGCCTGGCGTCGAGCCCAGGGGGCTGTGGTGTCCGCCTGCCTTGGAGTGCTGCGCCTTGTCAGGCATAGCCTTTGTCCTGGGAAATTCGCTCCCTAATGTGGCTGTTGAGGTGGTTTTGTGCCTCTTGTCTTGTCTTTCTGGGATCATATTATGTGCTTTAATGTGCCTGAGAGTGCCAGGCTCATGGTACAGATGAAGAGCTTGGTGTCTTTTCAACAGGTGTGCCTAGGATTGAACCTAGTTGTTGTGGGTCCTCAGCTGGAGCTCGTGCTGCAGGAATACTTTCTCTCACACACTACTGTCCTGTGAAACCTGATATGGTTCCTACAGCTGAAATGTGTGTGTTCATCTCTGGTCAGTCAGCAGACAACAATAGTGCAAAGATGAGATGTTCTGGCTCTGGGACTAAGTGCTTGTTGTTGCGGCTGGGCTGGTAACAACTATGTGTGCCTATACATGGATGTAACAAGGCTTCTTATTTCCTCCGATAGGCTGTTGCTGAATTTAGTCGAGATAGAACTAAGTCAGGAACAGAAGTGAAGCATGTTATCACCTTGATGGCTCAGTTGGAAACTCCAGCAATCTCCACACTTGTGCTGTCTTGGGTGTCTTGTGTCTTTTCGGGACAGAAGGACCCGTGTGGATGTTACTTGTGCTTGTGGAAGAGGATGTGAGAGACTGAGTTTAGCAGAGCCAGTGCAGCTTGATGGTGCCTGATGAGTGGTGATTAACGAGCAGTGTTGGATTTATTCTGTTGGGGACTGGTTGCCTCAGTTGCTTCTCGAATTGCTTCCCATTTTTTTTAGTATGGCTCTTCTGCCACTCTTTCATCTACTGTCAGTAGGTTCCTTAGGCATATCCTCCAAAAAGGTATATTAAGGTGCTTTTTGCTGCAGTTTTTGTACTAAGTTTTTAATGGTATATTTCTTTTTTCTGCCTTCTCGTTTTCTCATCCACTCAGACAGCAAACTCTCTGAATCTAGGAGAGTGTGGTATTTGCTACCTGCTCTGAGTCTCAGCACTGTAGAGTTCTGATTCTGATAAATAGCTAGGTGTTGATGTAGTAGATATAACATTAATAACAGCCTCAGGGGACTGAGGAAGGTCTCTAATGAATGTTAACTTAATTGCTCTGCCCTAGAGCAAGAGAACAGCCTGTAAATGTTCAGGAGGTCTTTGTCTAGCTTATTCTTAGCAACTGAATCTCTGCTGGTAATCCATCACAGAGTACTCTTGGTTTTACTTTTACAAGGATTTTTGTGGTCGTTAGCCAAAATCTTCCACGCTACAACTTAAGCCTGTTATGTCCTATTATATTCACCATGACAACAAGGAACAGATCATTTCTGTCGTCCGCTCTGCAGCAACCATTTATGTATTTGAAGGCTGTCATCACATGATCCCTCCAGGCATCTCCTCTTTAGACCAGGCAACCCTGATTTCATTTCACCTAATCTTTTCATTTCAGTCCTTAGGGCTCTGATCACTTATTTTTTCTCCTCTGAATTCTGTTCAGCTCTCCTCTGCATTTTCTGAGGTGCCTGCACAGCTGACATCATGCTNCAGTTAGAGCACAGTGCAGGTGGTAGGAATGAGACTGACAGTCTTGAATATTCTGGAGTCAAGCATAACCTTTCTGTCATGTTAATATTGCCCTATTGACTGTGGATCAACTTATCAAAGTTGTGTTGGTAACAAGTACTGATGTGGGGCTGATCCTGACAAAGACCAAATGAGTGATTTTTATAGTTAATGTATCCAATTAACAAGGAGGTCTGCAGAGAGAACAGTGAGCTTCACTTTCATCTGAATGTGCTTCTCCAAACTGTCCTGGATTTTACCTCCTTTAACTAGCTGTGAACATGCATTTTTCCTTCCAGGGGCAGCTTTAATCTGTTGTAGTGAGAAACACTCCTGCTTTTCCCCCATATGATCCACTTGTATCTCCTTGGGTGTGTGGCGTGTTCAGGTCTTTCCTTTGTGTTCTGCCCTGCATGTTCTTGCTTGAGGCCCTTGGGTTGCCAGTGTAATACAAATTGCAGCTATTAGTTAAAATAGGTCCTTTTGCAGTTATTTGAAGAAAGGAAACATTTATTAGCAGCACCTGCTGATTAGGTAGAATGGATGGTGCTTTTGTAGTCTTAACAAACTGAAGGAGGAGGAGTGGAAAAAAGCAAGGTGTGGGAGAAAGGATCCAGCTGGGGAGTAAAAAGGTGGGAATTAAAGGTGGTTTTTTTATGTAATAAGAAAAGGTGCTTGCAAGACAAGGACTCCCAGTTCTTTAGAAAATAAAGTATTGTTTTGAAATGTTACAGCTGAGGCAATTGAAAGAGCAACTGCTGCTGAAAAGTGTGTTCCTGCTCTCTTTTACACTTCACCAATGCCAAATTTGGCATTTGCATGACCCCAGAATGAATCAGTCTGAGGAATTAAACTGGCCAGAAATTATCGGAAAAAAGAAAGAATAGTTTATGTTGGCTTAGCTGCCCAACATAGTATGTAGTGGGACCAGGCAAACCCCAGAAGTGCTGCATGGTGGGCAGTGAGACTACAGGGAGGGGAAAGTACTTCCTGTTGAATTGACTTGGGTGTAGCCTGAAACTGCAGCTGAAGACCTCAGATGATAGATGCAGCTGTGTCGAACAGTTTGTTATGAAGTGCCAAACAAGAACACTCTTCTGTGAGTGGTTAAAATGATTAATATGCAATTGGTCCCTAAGGCTAGGGATGGGAAATAAACCTTTCAGACAGTCATGAAACTCTACTAGCTTTGTAATTAAGTTACTGTCTGCAGGATGGCAGACATGCTCAGATAATGAATGGGCAGGTGCACTGCTTGCTTAAAGTGTTTCAGCAATTTCCAAGATTCACAGAGATGGGATGGGCTGCTTCTGAAGTGCTGAAACAATAAATGGTAGAAACAATCTACTTACAACCTGATGACATAATGAAGTGTGCACCCTATTCAGGTGATATTAACTCCTTTTGAGAACAGTGGACAGTTGTCATTATTAATGACCATGTCTTAATTTAAGCAGGGCCATCCTGTAATACAAGACAGGTGGAGAAAGACCAGGAACATCTGACACATGAATTCTTAAATCTCCCTCTGAATTGTGAAACATGCAGACCAAGCATTACATCCTTTTGTATAACACTGAGCATGCCATCAGTACTTAAATAGGTATTTAGTCTTCTCTTGACTAGGGTATTCAAAGCTGCCTTAGGCATATTTTGATTAGAAGGGGGGGAAATAAAGCTAGTGCTTCTGAAGTCTTAAAATGAGATTTGAAATATGGCTTTTATAGCATTACTGGTTTTTATTTTTCTAGTGTATTCAAGTCCCAGAGTCCACTGCAGTGAGAAAGATCTGCCAGCAAAAAACTCCTCAGCAAGTCTTGTTGCTTCAGGCTAAGGAGGTGATCAAAGTAGAGGTATAGTGCTTCAAATTCCTACCTCTGAGATGACCTCGCCTTCCAAGCCCTTGGCACCTTGGAGCTGTAGTGCCAATGGGTGATGCCGTGTTCTATGGAAAATGGAGATCAGCAGCTATAAGTTTTGCTTTGCTTTAGTTACTTAGGGTGAGATGTCGGAGCTGAGTGATGAAGCCAGCGAGTCGGAGCTGCTGAGCCGCAGTCTTTCCATGTGGCATGGGGTTGGTCAGATGATCTGTCGGGAAGAGCTGGATGTTCCCCTGGATTTGCATACAGCCTCCTCTGTCGGCCAGTATGAAGTGGTGCAGGAGTGTATTCAGCGGTAAGGAGGGGCTGAGGAGGGCACAGGACTACGGTTACTTGCTGCCAGTTACGGTTTTTCACTGGCTGCCGTACAGGTCAGTTTAACATTGCAATGGGGGCACATCGCTGGAACTCCAAAGGGTTCTGAGGCACAAAGTTTCAAGGGGCAAGTCTGCTGATAATTTTTATCTCTCTAGTGATTTGGTGTAAGTTGTGCTAGAGCTGGTAGAAATTCCCATGCAGGCTTCAGTGCTAGAATTTTTTTCAGCTTTCTTTCAATACAGTGATGGTAGCAAGAGGCTGCAGGAGCCTACTGTGATCTACAGCTCCAGGACAGTAGTTCAGCTGAATTCTTTTCTCTGTTATTTAGTGGAGATCTGGATTTAAATAAGAGGAATTGTGGTGGATGGACTCCACTGATGTATGCCTCCTACATTGGCCATGACACCATTGTGCACCTGCTGCTGGAAGCAGGAGTGAATGTGAACATCCCAACACCAGAAGGGCAGACACCGCTCATGCTGGCCTCCAGCTGTGGAAATGAAAGTGTTGCTTACTTTCTTCTGCAGGTGTGTATCCCATAATAAATAGGTAAAGCCACACTACATGGTTTAGTGCACAGGGAAGGATTCTCCACCAGTTGCAATCAAAGTGTGCAATTTGTGTACTGTTGCGAGTTCAGCTTCCTGACAGGGATTTAAACTCTCTTGGTATCACAGCACAGAGGGGCAGTGGCTAAGAGACCCAGCAGAGGGGGTGCAGTAAAGAACATTCTCTGTTCTCTTGAAGCAAGGCGCAGAGCTGGAGATGAAGGATATTCATGGTTGGACTGCCTTATTTCACTGCACCAGCGCCGGACATCAGCAGATGGTCAAGTTCTTACTGGACAATGGGGCAAATGCCAACTGCAAGTAAGGAGGAATCTGTCATTTCATTTCTCAAAAGATATGTCATTTCAGATATAAAAGCAGCAGTTGGCATATGAGCATGCTCAAACATGGAGAAGATGCCTGCTTTTGTCTTTCCTCCTGTACCTTAGGAAGTATGGCATGCTCTATTAGCTAATACAAGGACAGGTGACCTGCAAACTGAACAGTGAAGTCTGCCCATGTTGTAACTGTTTATTTAACTAAGATCAAGAGAAATTAGATTTACTGCTTGTTTAATTATGGGCTAAACTCTGAAAGAAAACAGGTGCAACACCTTCTGAACTCAAGTGCATTTTACAAGTCTTTCTATTTAATTTTCTCTGTACTTGGAGTTCAGTTTGGGGTTTTTTGAAATGTGCAGTGCACTCCTGTGCCTTGGGAATTGCCTGTACATTTATGCTATTGAATTGCCTGAGGTCAACAAGAAGTTCTTGCTTTGTTAGCTCCTGCAAAACTGATTTTGCCACTGAAAGGCAGATTTGCAGCTGGAAGAGTAATCTGTTGCTGTGTAGCCAATAGAGTAACACTTACTGAGTCTCCACTGGGAGTTTTACTGAGATAGACCAGAGTGCAGTAGAACAGCCAATACATGGTAGAGTTTGTGAACAGCTGAGGGTAGAGGCTGGAGATACACTGGTCTGCCATACCCTAGCAGGGTATTTCAGCTTTGATTATCCTAGTCCATGTGTGTGTTTTATTCTCTCTCTAGAGAGCCTGTGTATGGATATACACCTCTGATGGAAGCAGCTGCTTCTGGCCATGAGATAATCGTTCAGTACCTTCTCAATCATGTAAGTGTCTAGACAGTTCTCTGTAAACCTGAAAATCTGTGGTTTCAGCCCTCAGAGGAAGAACCACAAGTTTGATACCAGATTTTTTACAGTGTTGTGTTTGATCCTTGGTGACAGTCACCTCTGAAGTCTCAGACTTCCAGGACTGTTCTCAAAGTATGTGCTTTCTGAAGGCTAGTACTCTCATTTTACACTGGCCTTGCATGAATAGGAGTGACGTCTAACTGCCCAGATTTAACTGAATAATGACTGAACTAGAAAACAGCTAAAGCAGTAATCTCTATATTGTGTTTACAGGTTTGCATGCGCAGGCTAGTGGGTATCTTCTGCCTCCAGAAGCTTATGAGCATCTCTATTAAACAATTCGGTTTTAATACCACATTTAAATGGTCCAGCTTACTTCCAGAAGGAGGCAGTGATGCAAGACATTTTTCAGATGAAACAAACTAGTTCCCTGTGGCAATGTACAAGAGCAATATACCTGAGCTACTTGGCATTCAGGGACTGCGGAGACTGTGGGTAACTAGAAAGGCAACAAGGTATTGGTGGAGCCTGAACTGTTTACCAAACATGAGCCTGTATTTCTGATGGAGGAACTAAGACAATTCTTTGGCTTCTTTGAATTTTTGTGTATAGTGCCCTCTGCTATGTACATTTTAAATATGTGTTTTTTCTATAGGGAGTGAAGGCAGATGTCAGAGATAACACTGGAGCCACAGCACGGACACTGGCCATGAAGTATGGACATACAAAGATTGTGGGGCTGATAGACTTGCATGCAGCCCCAGTGCCCAAGGTTTTCTGCAGGGGTCCAGGTAACAGAGAGATGTTTTAGCTTGTTCATTTTAAGATATAACCTGAAGAGAGGTGTGTTGAGATTTTGAAAGTATGTTACTGTGTGTATGGGGTAGTACTAGCTGGTCTGTCCTGGAAATTCCAGCATTTCTGAGGATGGAAGAAGCATGGATCCAACTTTTTTTTGTCTGCTGGACCTTTTCTGACCTAGTCAAAATGTTTCCCCCTCCCTTTTTTAACGTTTCTGGGTCTTTTTTCCACTGCGTTTACAGGACCAGCAGCAAATACAGTAGATAAATGAATTGCTGTGCTGATAACAATCTGTGTTTTGAACTGCAGGAAAATATGAAGAGCTGAGTTCCTCAGATGAATCGTGTTCTGCTCCCCAGAGACAGAGACCTGTTCGTAGGACCAAAGGTCCCAGCATCCATGATGGACCCCAGGCTTTGGCTAAGATAACAGCAGTTGGAATCGGGGGAAAGAAGCAGTCTCGCTATGGTGAGAATAATTAGAAACCTAATTGAGAGTTCTTTGAGGTCTCAAATGCATTGCAGCTATTTCTGTGCCAACAATTTTTTCTCTTCATTTGGGATTCATGTATGGTTTGTACAGAAACAAAGATAGCGAACACCATCGTACAAGGCTATCCAATCTCTGGTTTAAAAAGAAAACCCCTTGAACTCTTTTGTCAGGGCGGGATATTGATGAGTAGAACACTTCTATGGAAAAATACTGCTCTTACCTCAATTACTGTTCCTCTGACTCTTGAGAACAGTCCAGCTTCCCTTTCTGAGGTGGGCTTAAAAGATCGAGAACCCTTCTCAAGCCAGTGACAGAGGAAGTGGTCACACAGGCCAAGAAATCATTGATCATGGAAATGGACTTGCTGCTCCTAGACCTGTCAGTTTTGTCTTCCCTGATGCTTGAAATACTACTAAAAATGAGATTACAAAACCTTTGCAATAGGCCAAAAGAAAGATGATCCCAGTTCAGACATCAACCCCTGGATGCAGTGGCATGAGTTTTGTTTTCTTGTGTGTGTGTCATAGCCATAGGTATTTCTCAGTCTGATTACCTAGTTGTCTAGAACAGCCAAGAATATGGCTATATTCAAAAAGCATGTTCAAACTTTGGTTCATTCTCTTAATATGGGTACATATTATCCCACGGGTAGTGGCTGTAGCAAAATGATACTGTCAGCCTCTTAAATCATAGTGGGATGCTACTAGTGTTTTAACACAGACGCAAAGGGGTTGGTTTTAGAGGGTGTGCTTGGCTGGGGATGGGACATGGCTGGCACTTGCTCTCAAGCAGATGTTTTTCCCCTTTGATAATTGTGGTATGAAGAGGAGAGGAAATGCTGAAAGCTGTTATTTAAGGTGCACCTCTGCTATGAGGTGGTTTCCTCTGACTTTTTTTTCAATGCAACAATCTAAATTGAGTACAGCAGATGTGGGTTTGTGAGGGAGACTGTAGGCACATGCTTCTCAGTTTTTCCTCTGCTTTTTAGACTGAAACCTGCTAGTTGAGTGTCCTGGTTTCAGCTGGGATAGAGTCAATTGTCTTCCTAGTAGCTGGTACAGTGCTATATTTTTGAGCTAGGTACGAGAAGAATAACACACTGATGTTTTCAGTTGTTGCTAAGTCATGTTTAGTCTAAAGTCAAGGTTTTTCGGCCTTTGATGCCCAGCCAGCAAGAAAGCTGGAGGGGCACAAGAAGCTGGGAGGGAACACAGTCAGGGCAGCTGACCCAAAGTGGCCAACGGAGTATTCCATACCATATGACGTTTTAGGAACTGGGGGGTGCATTGATGCACGAGGGTTTCCAGGTGCGTCAGTCAGCGGGTGGTGAGCAATTGCGTTGTGCATCACTTGTATATTCCAATCCTTTTATTATTACTATTGTCATTTCATTAGTATTATCATTATTAGTCTCTTCTTTTCTGTTCTATTAAACTGTTCTTATCTCAACCCACGAGTTTTAGTTCTTTTCCTGATTTTTCTCCCCCATCCCACTGGGTGTGTGGGGGGGAAGTGAGTGGGTGGCTGTGTGTTGCTTGGTTGCTGGCTGGGGTTAAACCACAGCATTGAAAAAACAGTCTCTTCTTTTGATAACTTTCAAATCCCTGAGTGGCTGCTTTTCCTGCTGGAGCCTCCCTGGTAACTTACATCCTAATCTTTGTTTGTTCTCCCTTCCTCTTGCACACAGAGCAGGTCCCTCCACAGGGCTACGTTACCTTCAATGATGATGGCAGCTATGAAGCAGACAATATCCGGAACCGGGATGTTACCTCTCCAATTAATGAGCAGGATGTGGAGAGCAGCAGCAGAAGGGGTAAGTCACTGTCTCAGAAAATAGTGTGGCTTGCAGTGTACACCTGGATGTGAGACCAACCCCTTGGCTTGCATGTTCCTTTCCCACTAAGATGTTGAGGGTTGGAGTATCTTGTGAGGAAAGGCTGAGAGTGCTGGGATGGTTTAGCCTACAGAAGAGAAAGCTTAGTGGGGATCTCATCAATAATTTGTACAAATAATCTGAAGGGAGGGTGTAAAGAAGATGGAGCAAGGATGTTTTCAGTGGTGTCCAGTGACAGGACAAGAGGCAACAGACCCAAACTGAAAGACGGGAGGCCGGGAGGCTCCCTCTGAACATAAAGAAATGTGCTTTTTTTTTTTTTTTTAAATACTGTGAGGGTGACTGCACACTGGAGCAGGGTGTCAAGGGAGGCTGTGGAGTCTCCATCCTTGGAGATGCTCCTAGACGTGGTCCTGGGCCACCTGCTGTAGGTGACCCTGCTTGAGCAGGGGTTTGGACAAGATGATCTCCAGAGGTGCCTTCCAACCTCACCATTCTGTGAAGCAGCACAAAGGAAAGATCTATGGGCAGTTCCTAAATTAATAAAGGATAATGTGGCTGTGCATTGCCTCTGGGCTCAAGGAAAGGCCTTTCCTGTACTAATGGGAGTGCAGGCTTGGTAGTAATAATCCACTTTTCCACCCCATAACCAGCCAAGAGCCTTACAGAAACATGCACACTCAGCCTTCCTGTTCTCTGTGGTACTAAACAGACTTGGAGAAAGATTAGTGCCTGGGATCAGACGTGTGATATTTCTGTCTCGGAATCATCTTGTGTCATGAGTGCTGCATATGAAGCCTTGCTCTGGGTTTCTCCTTCCTTTACAACTCCAGCAGGTTTTGCTGGTAATTGTGTAGCAAAACCAATGCAGAGTGTAAGGAAGTTGAACCTCAAACTTTTTTGTTTCCTGTTGCTTTTCAGAAGATAACATTTTATTCACCAACAACTTGGCAACTGTCAGGAGCAGCAGCAGCAGCAGTGAATGCCTGACCAAAGCCCTGGGAGTCAGCAGTGAAGGCTCCTTGGAAAGCAATGAGGTGGGGTTTTCAATTTTCCTTTCTGTGCCTTCAGCTTAGTCAGTGCTGTCACCCTTCCGCAGCCTGCTATGCCTGTACCTCCACAGGAGGCTGTAGTACCAGGCTGGGTGAGGAAGAAACAAGAAAACCAGTTTCCATATTTGAAGATTACAGACTGCCTTGTTTGATCTCTGGCTAGTAGCCGACTCTCAGAGCACATTCACTCTAGAGCAGGTTGTTGATGGCTAGTCAGTAATTTCTAAGTTTTTTTCAGCTTCTGAACTGTTTGCAGACTTCTAGCTAGGTGCTGGTCAAGAAAGGATGTGGCTTGCTAGAGCTGGGTCAGTCCTTGAGCTTGGCAAGGTAGCAGGCACTATAGTAAGATTTAGAGAAGCACAGCAGTGCTGTATTTGTACTTCAGAAATACAGAGAGGGGAAGAGGTTGGAGGGTTACTCCATGGTTCAAGTCATAGTTTGCATGGTTCAAGACATAGCTCTGGGGCTGATGTACAGAAGGGTGGTATAGCTGAACATGAGCCAAAGTCTTCTGTATCTTGAGGAGCTTCTCACAGGTAGAATCTCACTGCATTGTATTGGTTCAGGTAAGATTCAGCATTGCCCTTTGCTCTGGCTGGCTTGCTCTGGCATGTTGCTTCCTAAGCTAGGATTGCAAGAGCCTGATGTGATTCCATGGTACCAAGCTGCCATCTTGGGAGTGACGACTCACCTTCTACTAATAAAGGCTTTGTTAGTCTTTGCAGCGGACCACTGCCTGGATTAAGAGCTTGGGACTAGCAGGGTTCTGCACTTGTTAGTTGTAGTGATCCTGATATCTTTGCATGATCACCCTTGGCCTTTACATTTTGTGGGTTTTTTTCTTTCTTCTTTAGGATTCTGACCATGCAAACAGTCCCCCTAGTCGGAAACAAGCCAAGAGCTTTAAGATCAAGAACCGCTACAGCAACAGTGATAGCCAGTGGACCCACTGCCCAGGGAAAGCTGGGGGCTCTAGTCAGCACCTAATCCTTCCTGAGCCTCCTGCCTATACAGGTCCCCAGGTAACTATGCACAGAAAGTTATCTCTGAAGTAATGCAGACTATGTCACTGTATCAAGCGTGGGAGGTTTTTCCAAGGTTGCCTAAGCTGCTTTCTTGGCCTTCTCAGATAAAAGGGAAGTTGTCACCAAAACACCTTTGATGCCAAACCTCTGCCCAAACTTAAATGCTTGTGAAACAGCCATTTCTTGTACAAAGAACTGTTTGCTTAGGTGTTGCTGTTGGAGGGGTATTCTAGACCCTTCAGGCCTGGGAGTGTGCTACCAGACATGGCTGTGGTGTGGACTAGGGCACATGTTGGTGTGTCCTTCTCTGCATTTGTTACAAGAGGCAATGGCTGCAGCAGACAGGCCAGTCCTGTTGTGTCACTGTGGAGAAGAGCAGTTAACCAGGGGAAGTCACAGTTGCTGCTAGAACCCAGGAAGGCATAACAGCAACATGAAGCAGATGTTTATGATTAAGAGGAATGGTAATGCTTTTGATTGTGAGGGTATAAATAAGTTTGTTTTGGATGGTCTGCAGGACCTGGCAACATTCCTTGAGCAGATTGGGTGCCTGAAGTATCTGCAAGTGTTTGAGGAGCAAGATGTTGACCTCAGGATCTTTCTGACCCTCACAGAGAGTGATCTGAAGGAAATAGGCATCACGTGAGTGTCTGTAATGTAGTTCTCATCTTTCCCCTTACAAACCATGCACACAGTCTGGTCAGGAAAGTTTAGCTGGTGGATGTTTTTCTGTTCTGGCAGTCTCCCACACAATTTTGATATCCCCTGGTTCTTGGCTGTAACAGGCTCCCGTTTTTGGAGGTGCCTTGGAGGAACCAGGAGACTGCAGAGGTCCTCATGGCATCCCATTGGGTCTAGGGGCAGATGGTGCAGTGTTTGGTCCCTGACAGTTTGCTATTCTCCCACCAGTCTGTTTGGACCCAAGAGGAAGATGACCTCTGCCATTGCCCGATGGCACAGCAATGCTCGGCCGCCCAGTGATGCCCTGGAGCTGGCCTACGCGGATCGGCTGGAGGCTGAGATGCAGGAATTGGCCATTCAGCTGCACAAGGTAAAAAGTCTGCTATGAGCTGCTCAATGCCTTATCACACTGAAATAAGTGATTGGTAGCATATTTTTATGTTGTATCTCTAATGGCCTGGGGTAAAGAAAAAGATAAAACTTCCAGTGGGTACACCTGGTGTCAAATAGATCAGGAAGCACTGTAAGTGCAACTTATCCACTCCTCGTCCTCTGCTCCATGCTTGTGAAGCCTTTATGTCACTGCTTCCCATCCACCTGAGAACTAAAAGGGTGAGTGGGAGGAATTGAATAACTACTCTTTTTCAGTAGTGTCACTTCTGTGATGAAGTTCTGCAGCCATTAGTGAACACGCTTCTGTTGATTTGGGAAATTGGGCGTGCTGAGTATCTTTGCAAATGGAGAGGAAGGGGGAATTGTAACTGTGGGGCTCATCTTGGTGTGGAGAGAAACTATTCAGTGTACCAGCCTTACCCAGCTTCCTTTCCCACTGGGTTGGGCACAATTTTGCAGGAACCCTCTGGTTGCCTAAGCCATTGTCGTGGTTTAACCCCAGCCAGCAAATAAGCACCACACAGCTGCTCACTCACTTCCCCCCGCCCCCCCACCCCCACCCAGTGGGATGGGGGAGNACTAATGAAATGACAATAGTAATAATAAAAGGATTGGAATATACAAGTGATGCACAACGCAATTGCTCACCACCCGCTGACTGACGCACCTGGAAATCCCCGGGCGTCAATGCACCCCCCAGTTCCTAAAACGTCATATGGTATGGAATACTCCGTTGGCCACTTTGGGTCAGCTGCCCTGACTGTGTTCCCTCCCAGCTTCTTGTGCCCCTCCAGCTTTCTTGCTGGCTGGGCATCAAAGGCCGAAAAACCTTGACTTTAGACTAAACATGACTTAGCAACAACTGAAAACATCAGTGTGTTATCAACATTCTTCTCGTACCTAGCTCAAAAACATAGCACTGTACCAGCTACTAGGAAGACAATTGACTCTATCCCAGCTGAAACCAGGACAGCCATTAAAATAGCAGGGTCTCCAGGGATGTGTCAGACAGGCACATGAGTGATGTATGGTACTCCCAGCCTAATCCTCTGTTCTGCTCTGCTGTAGAGGTGTGAAGAGGTGGAGGTGATGAAGGGCCAGGTGTGCCAGGAGCAGAAGCTGCGTGCGGTGGCAGAGAGCTGTTTGATGGAGCGGGATGAGACCTGGAATACCATCCAGTGCCAGCTCAAAGAGGCTCAGGCCATCACCAAGGATGCTGGAGTCCTGCTGGATCGGATCAAGTAAGTCATTCCCAGGAGCTGGCACTGAGGCTACTGTGAAACAGGATTTGGGCTGTACAAAGATCAGAGATCATATTGGCAATCTTACAGGTGATGCTTAGGGTAAGGCAGGAGACCTCTCCAGGCATCTGAACCCATTTTTGATCCTGCCTGACTTTCTCTAGTGGAAAGCCACAGCCATGTGAGCAGATGTGAAGCCTTAATCAGATGCAGGAGCTATAAATGGCCTGGCTTCAGAGGCGCTGGGTGCTCCTGTTTCAACTAGAAGGAACCAAAAGGCTAAGTGCTTTGTTTGTGCTGGTATGAGACCCAGTGACCAGGGTATAACTTGGTGATCAGGTGAAGGCAGGAAAGAGTTTCTAACTTCCAAACTGTATCAAAGGACTTGCAATATCTTGCCCTGGCTAGTCAGGAATACTTTTCTTGCAACTCTGGCACCTAGCAGAAAAACCTGCCCTGTTCATTCACATCACTGCCTTTGAGTTCTGTCTTCTCCCACCTTTTGTTGCTTTTGTGGTGCTTTTCTCCCTGCCCCAGTTGGACTCCTGTCACTGGGCCCTGTTCTGTCCACTGATAGAACAGACACGTCCTTGAAGGTGGCATTAATCCTACTGCTTATAGATCCTAGCCCAACAGGGAATGGGATCTGCTCCCTACCAAGCCAGCATGAACTGGGATTGGCTTCCAGAAGGACAGCAGAGCAATATTCCCAGCTGCAAGGGGCAGAGCACTTGTCTTTTTTTCCCCAGCGGAGGAGCTGAGGCTGCCTGGTAGAAGGGCCCTGCCATGCTCTGAGGATACACTGTTTGAATCGATGGTATGATGATGATAGCCAGAGAACTTCGTGTGGCTCTCTTGCTTTAACCTGATGCCTGTCCTGAGGTAGCTTCATTTGCCCATTAGAAACCTTGGATCAGGCTTGATTCTCATATAAACCAGGCACAGCCCCTGGCTTGGGCTTTCTCCTCCTCACCCCGCCCCCTCCTTCTCTTCTCCCCCCGCAGCTCCTCTGTGGACAGGGGCAGAGATTGCTGTGGAGATGGGGCACAGTGGAGAGCGCCCTGAGCTTTGTCTGGGGCACGTCTTCCTCTTCCTGGGAAGGAACAAGGAGCAGTTTGTAACCCAGGGCGTTAGATGCGGTCCCTCGGCGCCCCAAGCAGGTACTTGCAGGATGTAGGAGTGCACAGACTGGCATGTTCCAAGAAGTGTCCCTGTGCATTTCTGACGGGCTTTGTCTTGTTTGGCAGATCCTGTCAAGCAGAGCTGTCCTCCCGGCTAACCCAAGAGCAGGCAGTTGGCAGAGTGCTGGACACAAAGGTGCAGCTGGGAACTGGTGAGAGCAGGCGGCCTGGTGGGCGTCCAGGTGAGGAAGAGCTTATCAAACTACAGAAATGGGTGCAAGGGGTGGGTAAACAGCAGGAGACCTCAGAGCAAGCCATATGTTTCTTTCATTGCTGAAAGGATGAAGGTAGAAGTGATTCGGAAACAGAGGGGCAGCCAAACTGTTAAATTTAATGTAAAAATTCTTGCTCAAGGAAAGCATTCAAAGCACACGGGGTATTTGGACTTCAACTGCAGCAGAGTTTCTCGGCAACTTTTGATTCTTAGCGAGTGGGAACTTTTGGGGTCTGGCAGGTGTTTGTGGCTAAAAATGCAAAGCTGTAGCACAGACACGTAGAGTGGCAGCCCTGCTTCATGGGCCTGTGGCTTCCCCTTCCTGTGCTGCAGCCTGCGGGTACTTCAGGTGTGTTACCCCACTGTGCACTAGAGCAAGGTCTGAATCGGAAGCCATGCTTGGTTTCCTGACCCGGTCTGGGGGATTGTGCTGTTTGGGCCGTGGGGCAAACTGCTGTACATGGCTGGGCAGGCTTGGCCCACCAGCTCCTTGTCACAAGGAGTTAGCAGGTGATCCTGCTGCCTGTGACATGCTTCCAGAGACATACTCTTTGCTGCTTGTGTTTTAAAAGTGACACAAGTAGAGATCCTATTGATTTCTGTGCACTACACTTAATCTCTCTGAGATTCTTTTAATGTATGACCCAGCCATGTATAAACGAAAAAAACATTCTTAAGTGGTAGAATTACCAGAAAAAAAACCCCTCAGTTTGTCACAGGCAGTTCCAGCTCTCCTCCCATGTGACTCAGAACCCTGAACTAGAGCCGCTTTGGGTGCAGATGCTTCACAGCAGCACCAAACCTTTGTCTTCCCTCTGTCACGGAGAGCGTACAGATTGATTGAAAGTGTGGTTCCTCTTTCTTGCAGTGCTAGAAGGATGGCCACCTTCCTTGAAGTCTCTGAGCTTGCCTGAGCTGTCAGCTGTGCTAGAGGAGTATGTGGGAGAAATGGGTAAGGTGGGGGAGGACTCTGGACACATGAAGTGACTGTTGCGCTGGAGGGAAGGCATGGCTGGGCAGGTTTTTGATGGTTTGGCAGTGGTAGTTTGGAGGGACCTAACAATTCTCTCGTTCAGGGAATTCCCCAGGCTCTGAAGTTGGTGCTGGCATTTTCTTGCACTTAGTGTCACTGCAGATCTTGGGCTTGGCCTCATCCTCTGCTGACAGGACCAGGCTGAGAGAAGGGGGTATGTGGTCCCCAGCATCTCTCCTGCTTAGTGGTCAGAGCTGGTTGTGAAGTGGTTCCCAAAGCCTGTGTCCTGTTCTCTTGATGACAGGAACTCATCCCGGTAACAGGCAGTCAGAGAGTAGAGACACTCCTGTTTTCAGGGCATTGGAAGCTGCAGGGCAGAAGGCAGCATAAAGGCAGGATAACAGTGGCTGAATGCAGACTGCAGCCTGTTCTTTACTGCTTGCTGCTCTATTGCTAACACTGATTTTTTTCCTTTTGGTTTGTCCTCAGGAAAAGCTCTGCAGACTGTGACTCAAAACCTCCAAAGGCTCCAAGCCCCAGGGCAGAGCAGGCAGAGCTGGCTAGAGCCATAACGAAGCAGGAGGGTGAGTGGGAACTAATGACAGTGACAGAGGGCTGTGGCATTGAGGGGGGCATCATTCCTTGCAGGAAGTAACAGCCATCTGCTGCACGTGCCTGGTGCTCGCTCACAGCCTGCACACTGAGGCTGTACTCTAACTAGTCCTTATGTGCCCTCTGGTTGGTTTTTCCTTTGGAAAATCCTTAGTCCCCTTGTCTCTTTGTCCCACTGAAAGGGTGACTGTCCTTTTTTTTTTTTTTTTTTTTTTTCCTGGTGGCTGCAGGAATACTGACGTCGGGTGACTGTTCCACCCGGAAGCTGAGTGTGCTTGAGAGAATGAGCGCGAGGGTCATGCTGGCAGCACTGCAGCTCTGCTGAGGGTGCCGCAGCAGCTGGTGGATGCGTGGAAGAAGGTCTCAGCCATCAGAACATGCCTGGGAGAACGAGGGGCAGCAGAAGACAACCCAGCAGCTCTTTGGGCCTGTTGTCTGCGTTCCCAGGATCATTGTTGTTCATACCAAAACGTTAGGTTAAGATGAGAAGCACTGAGCCCAAGAGTTTTATCTGTCTTAAGCTTCCTGCAGCCCTTGTCATTCAGGGCTGTGTGGTGTTGGAAAGTTGACAGTTACCCACGGCAATCAATTACCCTTTTCTGCTTCCCATCCTCCCCAAGGCCTCTGCCGCTTGCCCTGGCTCCTTCTATGCCATGTGGATCAGCACAGAAAATGTATCTGAGGAATAAGGAAGGCAGGTTTGTTGTGGATGGGTAGAGTGAGTAGAGTGTAATGTTTGGCCTATTAAGCTGCAGCGAATCTCATGCAGCCCTAACATCTAGCTGGAATGTCTGCTCTACTGCCATCCCAGATCTGTGCTTCAAAACCTTGCCTCCAACCAGCCCACCCTGGTTTGCTTCAGATTCTTGCCCTCCTCAGGGGTTGTTTGTGATCATGTGGTTTAGTCCCAAAGAACTCATTTTTGTGGTAAATGCTTTGTGGCAGAGACTGTCAGTCTGGCTTGTCCGTGCCAAGGTCCCAACGCTAACAGCAGTTGCAAAACAGATGTTCCCCTGGAAGGACATGAGAGAGAACGAAGAGCTTGAGACTGTTCATTCTCCTGTGCCTCTGGCAAGCAGCAGGGTGCCAAGGCGGGCAGAACAAGAATGGAGGGATAGACCTGTCCCACATGGGAGATGGGCAAAAGAAATCACATCCCAGACGTAGCTGCAGTGCAAAGCTTTGGTCCTCAACTGCTGCCTGCCTTTGATTTCCAGGTTTTAGTGTTTGGAAACAGTTCTGTCAAGGCATTCTCGTGTTGGCAGTGTGGGCGTTTTCAAAGGGCAGACAAGTGGTGCAGGAAGAGGCTGCCTTCCCAGGAGACTGCTCTATCTCCTGGAGCTGGGTGAGCAGCCACAAGGGCTCTGGTGGCAGTTACGTTGCTGTAAAATGGTTTCTGGTGCCTCTCTGTTCCTGTGTATTGCTGAGTCCTGTGGAGGGTGGAGAAACCACCAAACAACAAAACCTGAAGTGTGTGAGCGATGGCCTTGATGAGTCTGGAAAAGTCTCTTTGGGAAGAAGAAGAAACTCTGTTCCTGCTGATTTTTGGACCTTGATCACAGATGCCAAAATACAAAAATCCATTCTGGCTCCATCCTTTGAGCTAGTCACCCCTTCTGATCAGCTGCCTAAGACCATATAGGCAGGCTTGAAAGCTAGTCTGCACTTGGTAAAGATGACATCTAGTTTGACTGTTCCACTGGTGTATCTGTGCTTCCTGGGCACAGTTGTGGGGCACTGAGGTAGGTATGGCCCATGCTGATGTGAACCTGCCCTGCTGGCAGCTTGTATGTGCTTGGCAGCGTGCTCAGCTGTGTGGTGCTGCTTTCTACTCATGTTTAACTCTTAGACTTGCTAAAGATGAAAAAATAGTGTGCCATGTTAAATGATATGGGTATATGTACGTGGGCGTCTGGTGCTACCTGTGCAGCAGGCAGTGAGACAGGGCTGCAGGAGATTTCACCCTGAAGAATTAGTTTTGATGAGGTGGAGCCAATTCTCCCAAAGCAGCATCTGTGAAAGCTTCTTGGAATATTGAGGCTGTGCTGGGAAGAGTATTTTGGGCTTTGTCCTTCATTCCCTGTTACTGGAGGAATGGTGCGGAGTGCCAAGGCAGTTTGCACTGCCCTCTCCCTAGCCTCGGTGGTATCTCTGGCTCCACTAGTACAGGGTTGTCAGTGCTGTGTCCCTTGGAAGCCCGGGCTTGAATTTAAGGCAAGATGTCTGTGGGGAAAGTGGAGAAGTTTTCGTAGAAGCAAAAAAAAAAACCCAAACCAACCAACCAACCAAAACCTAAGTGAAAGGGCCTAGGAGCAGCTGGAGAGCAAGGGAAACGCTGGCTTAGTAATGCCTTCAGATCTGGGTAGGTTGTGTAGGAAAGTGGGTGGCTGGAAGGAGAGGCTACACAGACTTGGGGCTGGCTTTGCTAGGTCATGAGGTGGAAGAAAGGGTTTTTTTTGGGGGGGGTAAGATGGTACATCCAATAGATTGTAATGCTTGGGGGCCTGGGAAAAGGGGTAGGTGAGATGCAGCAGTGTATGTATGAAGGAAAAGGAGAGCCCCACAGAAAAGGTGCTGCAGGAGCCCAGATATAAAGGCTTAAAGGGGTGCTGGAGTAGCCCAAGGGGGACAGTGGGGAGAGGATTTTGTAGAATAGTATTTCTCTGGGGAGGCAGTGCCTTAAATGGAGGACTTTAAACAGCATTCATTGCTGAAAGGGTGGCTGTGCAGGCAGCAGGGAGTCTGGTGCTACCCTAAGGCAAGCTGTCTGAATAAAATAGTATTTGCTGACTTGGATAAAATAATAAAACCTGAAAACCTGTTTCTGGTGTGGGGGTTTTTCTGCAGGGAGTTGGGGTTGTAGAATCATGAATAACCTCACTAATTTATTTCAGGACAATCCAGAATACATAGAGTGCTTTCCAGCTTCCTCTTCCACGTGGTCACATGCTGAGGTGTCTGGGCTTGCCTTATCCTTGGCTTCCCAGCCCTGCCTGCCTCCTCTCGGAGGTGATACCCTTGCAGCACTAGTTGGATAGGTGATGTGGGAATTCATGTGGTCAGGCAGAGCCAGAGCTGCAGAGGAAGAGCATACACAGGTAAAGTGCGTGTGTTCCTCTGAGGGCTCAGCTCTTTCCTTCCTGGATGTGGATTGCCACTTTTGCCCCCAAAAAGGTCCCAGTTGCGTGACAAAAGTAGTCTCTGCACTAATTCAGAAATGAGTTTAGGTCTTGTTGAGTTGTGTGTTGGTATTTTCCTCTCAGGATGAAGTACTGGTCTGTGCCCAGCTCTGGTCTGAGACTGTTGGGAGCTGCTGGTGTGACTGTGCTCTTCTAAACCATCAGCCAACCTCTGATCAGTCACCGGACAGCTGCTGAACAGTGTTCTCTCACCTGCCTATCACAAAAAGTTTTAAATAGGGCAGAGATTTTTATGCTTTCTGGTCAAAACTAAAGCTCTTGATGTGTATTTCAACACAAATTAAGCTGACTTGGGCTTTGGACTGGTGGGAGTGGAGCAGAGTCACTTGGATCCCTGCCATCTATCAGTCCTGTTGTGTCCTACAGCAGCCTGACAATGAACCAGTGTACAGCCAGGGCTTTTTTGTCTCCACACACAGTTCTGAAACTGCCAGGAAACGGCTCCCCTCTTGTGCTATGATTCAAGGTCCTTGGTGTTGAGAACTGTTACTTGTCTCTTCTCAGCCCCTCTTGCACACAGCAGCATTTCAGAGAGTACCTGGAAGCATAGGGGCCAGCACTCATCAGGGAGACTAACTTGGATCTTGAGATGAGGGTCAGCTTTCTCATCCCAAGGCAGTGTGGCCTCTTACAGCTTTGGCATCAGCTCCTGTAGCAGTGCCCCAAGTGCACACACCGGTGCTAGGCTGCTGGAGCTTGCAGCACCCAGCAAAGAGCAAAGGAGAATCCAGACAGCAATCCAACTCCTGTCCAGGAGAAACTACCTCCTCCCTTGGTCTGTGTGTGACCGCTCCACTGGTATCAGAGTGGGTATGTGATTTGGGTTGCCATTTCTGTTACTTATCACCATCATCTTAAGTGTTTTATTTTGCTACTTTCTTTGCTGTAATTCTAGGTAGGGGAACACAGTGCTATGTCAAGCCAGGGGCTCTGGGTACCTGTTTAATACCCCTGTAACTGGGAGTGTGTGTGCTCAAGTGCAAATCAGTGCCCTTGCACATGCAGCCTGAGAGCTGCGTTTCCCTCCCTCAGAGCAGACAGAAGCAGCATGCTCTGCTTGCTGAAAAATAAATGTTTATTTACACCTGAAAAGAGAGTTAATGTGCAAAATGGTCTCACGGGTTACATCGATCCAGGGAAACTCCTGCATGACTCTCCAGCCTTGAACCCAGCTGCAGCTGAGCCTGGCACAGCCTCTTTCTGTGCTCAAGGCAACCCTCCTTGAGACACTGCATCTGCAAGAGGTGTCTGTAAGCAAAGGGGGCTGGAGGTGGAGAAGCACCTGTGTCCAACTGCATGTAGTGGAGAGTAAGAGCTGCTTTCTCCCTCCGGCTGGAGTGGCTTTTTTTTTTTTTTTCTCAAAGTAAAGCATTGCTCAGTGTGTCTGTCCTGCTATGGAAGGTAAGGTAAGAGTGAGGGGGCTGGGGCCGTGGTGGCATCTGCCGCTGCTTTTGGCTCTTAATGGAGAGCACCAGGACCACTCCCAGGGAGGGAGCCGTAAGCCAGATGCATGCAGCTGTATGTGAACAGCACCGCTCAAACTGCACAGGCTCAGATGCTTCACTTGCTTCCTAGGGTTCACCAGGCTGCTTGGCAAGTGTAGGCAGCTGATGTGTTGGCACCCTACTGGAAGGCAAACATCTTGAACCCCAGCTGTTGCACAGCTGGGCCCAGAAATGTCCAGCCTTTTGCCAGCAAAACTGTTCCTGAGCCGAGTGTTGGACTGCATGGGACTTCACAGCTCTCCCTGGTGCAGAGGGGCAGGTGGCTGGGCTGGATGGTGAGCCTGGGATGCAGGAGGTCGGGCTCAGCTCCCAGTGAGATGATGCTCTCAAGTCCTTTGCTCTCTGTTGTGATTTTCCCCTGCCACCAAAGGAGAAGTAGTGCTGCCCTTAATGCATAGGCTAAATACAACAGTCAAAGTGCTCAAGCAGTGTGGGAAACTACATGTGTGCCTGCTGCCTTGGCTCTGCTCACTGCAATGTGGGCTCTGGGTGGATCTGCTGCAGGAGGAGCTCAGGGAGGAGGAAATCTGGCATTTTGTGCAGCTGGAGAGCAGTGAGGAGGGGGGCAGGTGCTGATGCAGTGTTTGATGCAGAGGCAGCACCTCGCTATGAAGAGCTTTGGTGCAGGGTGACTCTGGGACAGATGTCTGGGAGCTCGCAGGGTGTTGGTGAGATGGTCCTTGCTCAGGGCAAGGAGAGTAGGAAGGTGATGTGCTGGATCAGAGCAGTGCTGGCATGGCCCAGGGTACAGTAGGAGGTGTTTTTCATCTGGGCACTGGGGCAGCAGATCTGCACAGCAGTGCTGGCCTGAGCAGTGGCTCCCGTTCCCTGCTGCTTATCCTCTGCTGATGGCCAGGCTTCCTCTCCAGCCACCGTGATCCCCTTCTACAGGTGCCCAGGTTGGTGTGGGGGGGAAGGGGGTTTTCCATGAGCACAGCTGGTGGATGCCAACAGAGGTAGCTGATGGTGTACAGGCAGTGGTGGAAAGCAGCAGGCGCATCTCCCTGTGCAGCTCACCAAGCCTAAGCAAGGTGAAGCTCTTCTGAAAGGGCAGTGATGTCTGATAAGAGCCAAGGGTGTCTGCCTCCCCTTCGGACCACAGTGGGGGTGGGGGGATGTCACCTCCAGTGGCTCCAGTGCTCTCAGGTGTGGCACAGCTGAGATGCTGGTCCCAGCCCACAGCCACAGCATGGCTTGCCCACAACCCCCTACCCTCCAGCCGAGTCCCCATGCCCATAGTGGCCAGCAGCCCCTCTCCTCTGCTCTGCGGGGCCGGTTGCTGCATCACCGGGCGCAGCAGAGCGCTGGGTGGTCGAGCTTCCAGAGCTGCCACTTCTTCTTCATCTCTGATTTCACCTGCCATGGCAGTGGAGAGAAGAGGAGCTTTTCCCCAGCTGTGCCTTCCCCACAGACTGAGCGGGCGAGGGGTGGGATGGCAAAGCCACCGGCCGAGGCAGGGCTGAGCCCCAGCACCGGGCAGGAGAAGCGGCAGTGGGTACATTACCTCCTTGTTGGCAAAGCAGTACAGCACAGCTACCAGGAAGCCCTGGAGGGAGAGCAGGGGAGTGAGTCCCCACTGCCACCCCCTCTCCCAGGGCTGGCGTGGGCTCAGTCTCCCAAGGCCATTTCTGGGCACTTTTGGGGCCAAGGTCCCCCTGCCACCACTGCCTTGGAGAGCACAGGAGGCACCATCACACACTCAACAACAGGGCTGGGGCTGGGAGAGCTGGTGTCCCCCTCCCTGAGTCTAGCCACAGCCTGAGGAACCATGGGGAGAGTGAGCTGGAAGAGGGACCCTCTAATTCTTGCTCCACAGTGTGCCGAGGGCAGAGCAAGGACATGTCATGTTCCCACCTCACCTGGAAGGAGTTGAGGAAGAGGGTGAAGAACACCTTGATGTAACGCAGGATGCCTGTGGTTTGCTCATCGGTTGCGAAGATGAAGATGACCTCATGGATCCCGAAGAGGGGGATGAGGGTGAGCGTGGCTTTGGCCAGCCTGAAAGAGCGTAAGAGGACACCTCTAGCAGTGAGTACTAAAGGGCTGGGGCAGAGGTACAGGCAGGGACGAGCTCTTTTGTTAATCTCAGGGTGGTCAGTTAATGATGCGCAGGATGGAGGCACAGGGTGGAGGTGGACATGGAGGTGGCATGGCCCCAGGAGCAGGAGCAGGGAGGACCCAGGACTGGCCACCCCCTCCCTCCCGGCTCACCGCAGCTTGTAATCCGCATAACCCTTCTGGTTAGCACGGAGCTTGGCCAGGATCACCTTGAGGATCCGCATGAAGATCAGCAGGTTGATCTGGGGGGGGGGGGCGGGGGGAAGACAGCGCAGGGGCACACATAGCCTAGCACCCCCATTCCCTCACAGCCCACCCTGGCCACAATATGCACCCTTGGGGGTCGCAGGAGATGACACCCCCTGCTGTACTGCCAAGGTTGCTGCGGCCCAACGGCACTGGGTCCCTAGAGCTGCCCTTCCTCCCCTCCTGCCACCCCAAAATCCCAGCTAGGAAGCAGCAGGGCTATTCCCAGCCCCCTTTTCTGGGGCTCAGCACAGGCCCCCCTGCATGGACCCCCAGAGCCTGGGGGTTAGCAAGCTGGTGCAAAAAAAAAAAACAACCCCAAACCCCATGTGTTTTTAGCATGATGCCTTGGAGGCTGACCCCTGCCTCCTGGGCTGTGCTGGGAGCTGCCCACCACCCCACCCAGGACCAGGAACCAGGGGCTGAGCTGGTGGTCTCCAAAAAGGTATGGGGCTGGTGGGTGCCCCCCTACCAGGGAGGCGAGGAGGATGGGGATGCGGATGATCCACCAGTAAGCCATGTTCTCATTCAGTGCCCAGCACCTGCCCAGGGAGACATGGAGAGCAGCACCATCATGTTGTGCCAGGGGGTGCAGGATGAGACCAAGAGGGTGCCAGCCCTGGTGAGGTGGGTCAGGGACCCACAGCAGTCTCCATCCCACTCCCCAGCTGAGCCCAAACCCCAGCCTGGGGCTGAACATCCCGGCGGGACCCCCATCCCTCCCCACTCACTCCACATTCTCCTTCAGGTACTTGGCGGCCATCCAGGGCACCACAAACACCACGGGCGTCCCTGCAAGTCACACAGCAAACCCTGTAAAACCAAGCACCCCCCTGAGCTGAGAAAGCAGCCCCAGGGTGAGGGACACTGTGGGGATACCCAGGGTCAGCACAGCCCCCACCCTGCACCCTCCTGGGGCCGGTTTGGGCCATGGAGCTCACTGACACTGGGTACTATCCCCAGCCCCACCACACGCCCGGGTGGCCCCTACCCCATCCCAGGTAGAGGTAGAGCCTGTAGTAATTCTTCTCTGAGAAGACAGCCCCGATCAGCAGCTTGTAGAGGTAGACAGCTTCCACCAGGAACCAGTAGTGGTTGGCCAGGATGCAGTACTGCATCAGCACCTGCGCCGCCCGGCAGCCCAGTGCCGCCTGTGAGAGGAGACCCGCCGTGGGGCCAGCAGCATGCCCACGGGGGCACGGGCACCCCAAGAGCTCACCCATGGGGGCACGGGCATCCTGAGAGCTTGCCCAGAGAGTGCACAGGCACCATGGGCGCCCTGAGACCTCATCCCTCAGGTGCATGGGCACCCCAAGAACTAATTCCTCAGGTGCACGGTGCTACACAGGCATAAAGCTCACCCAGCAGGTGCCCAGGTACCCTAAGAGCTCACCTACTGGGTGCATGGGTAGCACAGGCACCCCAAGAGCTTGCCCACCATTTACATGGGCACGCCAAGTGCTCACCCACCCTGTGCCTGGGGCCGCATGGGCACCAGCATCTGGCTGCACACCCCTCCCTGGGGCGAGGGTCCCCACCCGATTCCAGACCAGCATCGAGCGGGGCCCCCTCCATGGGGCAGCACTTGCCTCGTGGTTCAGCAGAGCCTCCCAGTCTGCCACCTGCACCACCTCCATGCCCCAGTGCTTCTCTAGCAGCGCGTCCTTCACCATCACTGAGGTCGCCCGTAGCCCAAAGGAGGCAAAGAGGTTGGCGTGGATGTAATTCCTGGTACAGTGGAGCTTCCTGCTGAGATTGACGGTATCGGGGTGCCGGGCTGGTGCCGGGGGCACCCCTCGGCTTGGCCATCACTGGCTGCGAAGGACAAGGGGCAGGATGATGTCCCCCCATCTCTCTTACCTGAAGACAGTGAGGACAAGCAGGGCAGAGATGAGGGTCAGGAGCGACAGTGAATACCCAACAGTGTAGAGCACCTTGAAGCTCACCATCAGCCGGTGGGCACCCTCCTGCAGTCAAGCACCACGCCAGTGAGCCCAGGCAAGCAGCGCCTGCCTGCGTGGCCAGCGTGCCCCTGCTCGTCCCTGCCCAGTGGCCGGGCCAGAGCATCCCACCTCCTCAGCGGTGGACTCCATCTCCTCCTCACACTGCGAGTAGTCCCGCCAGGGCTGGCTGCCATTCACCATCACCCACTGCCCGTCGGTGCCACACCTGCGGCTCACCAGCCCGTGTTTCACTGTGGACACGAAGCACCAGCACGTTCCCCTTGGGCTCCCCCAAACCCCTCTCCTGGGATGATGGGTCTGACTCTGCTCAGCCCTAAAGACCCTCTTCCACGGCAGGTGTGAGCGGGCACAAGCTGGCTCTGCTCCGTGCCCCACATGTCCCCTTATCCCCAGGTCTTCTCGTGGGTTCCTCTCCTCCCAGCAGCAGGCAGGAGGGGAAACCCCGAGGGCCTCTCCCCGCCCTGGCATGGCTCAGCCTTGGCTTCCAGCTCCAGGGTGGCAGAGCATCATCATCACCTTTCTCAAACCAGGGCAGATAGAAGGGGCAGGAGACGTTGACAGCGGTGCCGGGGCTCCCGTCGGGCCAGCAGGCATACATGTCAAAGGTCCGGTTGCAGAAGAGCCCTTCCAATGGCAGCGAGGCGGTGGAAAAGCCGATGGTCAGATGCTGGTGGCATGGCCACATCCAGCCCCGCCATCCCAGCCCGCCACCAGCACCTCCGAGAGGGCTGGCATCACCCTGAACGGGGCCCTGGTGCCCCACACCAGCCTCAGCCCCTCAGGGCATCCCAGCCCTGCGCATCCCATCTGAGATGTGGAGACCCTCATCAGTCCCCTGACTCATCCCTCCATAGGTGACCAGCGTTAGAGGATGCTGGAGGAGGGATAAAACCCAGCCCCAGCCGTTGCCCAGCTCCGCATGCCCCTGCGTCTGACCCCGCGCTGGGGCACAGCCCCATACCTGCTGGGTAGGGCTCGCTTGCTATCCTCCTCAAGCACTCATCACGGTACCGCATCCACTCCTCGAAGGTCTTCTC
Source organism: Pandion haliaetus (assembly GCA_013401275.1). Classification (NCBI taxonomy): domain Eukaryota; kingdom Metazoa; phylum Chordata; class Aves; order Accipitriformes; family Pandionidae; genus Pandion; species Pandion haliaetus. Next base: position 47,106 of record VYZV01012556.1, on the reverse strand, counting down.
CAGCACCTTGGCCCCGCCATTCTGCAAGCCCAGAGCTGGGTCAGGGCCTCTGGCTGGCTGCCACGCCGGTCTGCCCGCCCCACCATGGTGCCCACCGGCTCCCCAAGCCGGCTGTCTGCATCCCCCCCATTTGGCTGCTGCATCCCAGCATCCTTGAGATGGGCAGGAACATGCAACGAAGCCAGGACTGAGCCCGTTCGCAATGGGTCAAAGCCCCGTGGTGCCAACCCCAGCACCCCATGGGCCAGCCCCAGCTTGCCCCTTACTGGCACAGAGGAGAACAGGCACATCCAGGCAAGATGGACGAGGCTCCACCGGTACCCAGATGGGAGTGTGTCCCTCATGGCCGCCCCTGCCAGCCTGTGGCCAATGCTCCCAGCGCCAGGGTGCGTCTCGGGCTGAGCTGGGGCCCTGGATCCTGGGTGAGAGGCAGAGGACTGAGGATGGCATGGCTCTGCCGGCCACCCACGCTGGTGCTGATGAGATGTGCTCCCTGAGGCAGCAGAGGAGAACCGGGGCGCAAGTGCCAGCCACAGGCATGTCCTGAGCTGCCACAGTGCCAGGTCATTTCCCTGCTGAAGCCAAAACCTCGGGGAGGATCGGGCAGAGCAGCCTGGCCAGAACTGGATCACACCTCTTGGCCGAGCCTTGCCAGCTCACACGCCGCTGCTGCCAGCCCCTGGGACAGCTAGCAAGCGAGGAGGTCGTGATCCGGGAGTCGGAGGGGAGCAAAAGCCATCCCGGTAACCGACGTGACGGTCCCTGTGCCACCGCTGCTCACCCCGGCGGACGGCCGGCACCCCACGGGCGGCCTGTTGCCACCAAGCCCCGGGAAGGGGTCAGGGCTGCGGGGACAACCCCCCAGATCAGCTGCACCCCATCGCCTCCCGGCCCCGGTCCTGCTCGCGGAGACCACCCCCGCAGCTCCCCCCGTCCCGCACAGCCCGGCCGGGGACGCTCCGGAGGACGAAAGAGCCCGGCCCCCCCGCCCGGAGCTCCCCGGCCAGCACGGACGGCCCCAGCCCGCCCCCCTCCCCAGGCGCTCCCCACCGCTCCAGGCTGG
>VYZV01012556.1:29780-43290 GCA_013401275.1 Pandion haliaetus | reverse complement strand
CCGCCGCCTGCTTTTTGCTCCAGGTAAAGAACAGGTTCTCCTGTTTTTCCTCCACCTCTTGTCCTACCTGTTCCCCCCCAGGCATGCAACGGGCATCGCTTGCTGGGCTGTGGCTGGCAGTGTCCTGGCTTTGCCCCTCTCTTTACAGGCTGACGTTGCCACATGGTGGCTTCGGTGTCGATGGGGAAAGTGGGGATGCAGCATCTCGGCTGCTGTGCGCTGGCCTCTGCAAATGGATGTGGAGCAAGGAGGATGCTCAGAGGGTCAGAAAGCTCCTGTACAAGGTCTCCGGAAGGGATAAGGAGTCCTGTCTCAAGGGGGAATTTTGTGAGGGGCTCCTCTGTTGCTCCCGAACGTCACCCTGCCATGGGGCCGGAGCCAGTGCTGGCTCTCCCAGGTTCTCATCCTGCCCCACGCAGCCATAACACAGTCCTGGGGCACCTAGGAGGATGCTTCCAGCTATGTCTTCATCCCCAGACCCGGGCACCCTATGGCTTTGCCATGCTGCCCTGCAGACCGCCCTGCACGAACCCATCTAATGTCAGTGGACTCGTCACGCAGCGATGCTGAATTTGGGGGACAGCCCAGTGCTCCAGTATGCAGGTATGTGAGCTGGAGCTGCAATTCCCCAGAGAAAGATCACAAACTTCCTGGCATCGTCGCGCGGCGCGCTCCCTGCCAAGCCTGCAGAGCCCAAAGAGCTCTGCGGTGTCGGCGGGGACTGCACTGGGATGGAGGACCCATCTGGAGGGCATTTGCTCACGGGTCCTTTGAATGGGGACGTGAGGAACAAGCTGTTCCTCTCCATATTGATGCATCTCAGGCAGGGTCTCCATAGCGACTGCAGCACTTGTGGCTCAGCTGGGGCTGGATCCTGACCCGTGGGGTGCTGCAGAGCCAGTTGTAGGTGTGGGGAGGGTGGCTGGGACAGCATCCAGGTCCAAGTATCGCTGGGATGGATGTGGTCCTGGAGCCTGGTGCTCCATCCCCCAGGGCTGAGCTGCCCACCCTCAGGACAGCCATGTCCCGTCCCACCCTGTCCCTGCCCAGGGACAAACCCTCAGTGCTGCCTTGCATTTGAGGAAGATGCACAGACATTTCCCATCAGCACTTTTGCAGTCAGACCACGTGCATCTGCATCCTCCGCTTGGCTGTGATCCTGGCAGACAATCAGCACACGATGGCGATTTTAGCACCTTGATCTGCACTCAGCCAGGCCCCAGCAGCCCTGCAAGAGACACAGCTGCTTGAAACACCTTCCCAATTCCTCGTGCAATGGGTAAGACCATGTGAGACCACAACCACCCTGATCTCCAACAGCTCCTGTCCTGCTGGGGTAGGTTTTGGGATGCTGGCTGCGCTGCATGGCTGTCACCAAGGAGATACCGTTGATAAATTTTTATGTTAAAGGCAGGGTTCGCTGTTAGAAAATTGCCCCTGAATGGTCTCATGCATTGAAGTTGGTGGTGGCTCTTCAGCAACCTGAGAGCTGCAGGGGTGCTCAGGAAGAGAGCATCCTCCAGCATCCTCCACCAGTGTCACCATGGGCTATATGCCGAAGCGGACAACCACGCAGGGCTAAGTCCCTTTCTCTGAGGATTGTTACCAGGCTTACCAGCAGAAACATATCCTGAAAGTAGGTTTCATTTTATCTAGCCATTATTGACAGGGAAATTCATATGTGTGTATTTTTGTAGACTTTGCTAATCATGCTGCTTTCCTTCCCATACAGAAGTAATTCGCAGAACAGAAATGCTAATCAACACATCCCGACTTGCAATTATTCAGTGAACTTCTCAGAAAAGCCTGCCAGACCATTACCAGGTAGAGAAATTCATCAGCATGTGAATGGCCACGAACCCACGTGAGGAGGGATATTACTCATTGTAGCTGATCAATTCTCACCACTTGCTGCTGGACTTGGGAGGCTGCTGTAAGCTCAGGTGCACCAAAGGCTTTTGTATATACTAAAAAGCAAAGTATTTTTTATATCAGCAGATAGTGCTATTAAAGATAGCTGCAAAAGTGCAGCCCGATGAGGTGCAGAGGCAGACCCATGTAAGCGCGGAGCCACGTGCCCTGGGGTTTGTTCTTTTCGGAAGCTGCTGCTCGCATCCGAGCAAAAGGTGTTTCTTGCTTGAACCTCTCTGATGCAGGAGAGAAATGACCCCAAGCTTTGCCCGGCCACAGAGTGCTTCCTCTTTCTGCAGTGGTTTGGGGTGAGTCTGACCTCTGATACAGAGCAGCAGCTTAATTACCTTCTGAGAGACAGCAAGTCACTCCAGCCAGCAAGGGCATCACCATGGGGCTGGACCATCACACCTCACCTCTGGTAGATTCGCTGCTTTGGGGCTTATTCCTGCAAAGACCATGAGAAATGTAACGTTAAATACTATATCATATGCTTGAGCATTTGCCCGATAGCTACAGTCTTTGTTACAACATGATTACTAAGAGATTGCTAATACGTCAACCTGTCCACAGCCAGAAACCAGCCAAACACCACTGCCATCCCACCCATTTGTGACCAGTTAGGGGATTTTGTAGAGAATCATCTGCTTGGACATTTATTCACGATAAATGCTGGCTTCAAGACATCCTGGGGGACAAAGGACTCTGGAGGGAGAGGGAGAGATGGTTTTTTAAGTAGAGCAGGAAGAAGCTTGCAAATCATGTCCTAAGAGATGCCTTGGAGGGTGCCCTAGTCCAGCACCTTGCAGAGGTCGTACAAGACCTGGAGCTCTGAGCTCGGGGTTTTGCACAGCATTTCCATCCCATTTCCACCCTGTTTCCATCCCCTCAGGCAGCAACAGCCCAGGGATCCCACTCCATCCACACTGTTTCACAGCAAAGGTCATTTCCAAGCTGGTGCTTCGGCGCTGTGTTGCCACGTGCTTGTGATAAATGACTGTTCCCAGCTCATAAAGGCACTATTGAATTTGGCGCTTACTCAGAGAAACCCTCAGCAGATGCCGTCCTTCTAGAGAGCCCCCAGGCGCGCAGGTTGCCCGGTCTGTATTCAAAGGTGACCAAGTCTTTAGTTTCTGTTGTGTTTCTTGCCTTATTCAAGCAGGAAGGCTTAAACGATAAGATCAAGAACTTCTCTGAAAATCATCTATATTCACATCCTGCCCTAGAGCTGGACTCTTTGTACCCATCCTCTGCTGAAGGGCATGGCTTGCCCTCTTCCATATGTAATGCCTTGGCAGGCAGCGCAGCATCCATATTCCATGTTAGGGTTGCTATACCCCTGGCATCAGGAATTCAAGGAGCAGATATGAGGCTGAATCTTTTATTTCCTTCCTGCCTGTTAGGAGCCTGGTTGCAACTTCTATTACCACCTATTTAAGCAGAATTGCGCCTGATCTATCACTTGCCTGTCTTCTCTTTCTGGCTGGACTCGTGGCATAGCCACATCCAGGGGAAGCAGCATCTCCTTTTCACTCGCTGGTGTGCAAATAAGGTTGGTTGACACCTTCCTGAGTGGGTGCAATGTATGAGGGGCTGGGGCTGGAGCTGTGCTTTGCTCTGCACCCAGCTGCATTTACAGCCCTGTGGGTAGAAATGCAGATGACTTTCCAAAGGTGAAACACAGCCCTGAAGGTCACTTTGGAAAAATCCCTTTGGAAAAAAAAAAATTCCTTTGCCTCCCCACTTTGAGCAGCACTTTTGTCATCCTCAGGGCACAGGCATGGCCTGCTCCCACGTGCCCTGTGGACAGGGTACAGCTGCTTGCCAGAAACAGAAGGGACATGAGCAGGTTTCCAGGCTAGCAGTGACAGGAATAAAAGATTAAACGCTGGCTGCTGCAGGTGAGGTTTTCTGGGGTTGCTGTGGCCATATCCCACAGCTAAACCCCAGCGGGGCAGCTACAGGTGGGTTTGGAGCAGGACTGTCCCCACTGCCAGCACGTCCTGCCTGGTTCTTTCACTTGCCTTTTATCACCAGGCATGAGCCAAGGCATTCCTGCACCCCACCACTTACCCTCCCCGTCGGCCGTGAGCAATGGCTGGAGGGGCTCAGCCTGGCTGGAGGAGAGCAGACAGGGTAGCGATGCTCCTGTACAGATGTCCTGCACCAAAGCCGCTTCTTTCATTGACGGCTGGACCTGACCTCTGAAAACCTTTTCCTCTGTCATGCCTGAATTTGCCGAGTCTCCACGGTCTGCAAAAAATGCGGGCTTCTCATAGCCGTGCTCCTCTCGGGAAGCTTCATGTGCCTTTGTGGCCAAATTGCAAAGAGCTCCAGCACCAGCAGAGCCTAAGGCTGTTGTCTGAAACATCAGAAGAAACAACTTGGCTCTGGGGCAGCTCTCCCCGAGTTTCATCTTTGTTCCACCAAAACGCAGGGAAGACGAACCCAGAAGTTTTCTCCTGATGAACCAATTTTAAATCAAAGGCAAATTCTTCAGCCAGTGCATGAAACGTGTTTCAGAGTAGCTGCGATGGCATGGATGAAGTGGAAATGGTGGTGGCTGGCCTCCCTCTGATCACATCTCTCCCAGATCATCTCCTCTGACCAGCAGCTTGGATTGGCTTCTCTCCATAGATGCATTCACATCATCATCATCATCTGGCTTTTTCTGACTTCTTTTTCCAGTTCCTGTTTATAAAGGTCAGGCCCAGCCCCTAAAAAGGCAGCTGGTAGCATCTCATACCTGCACTGCAGTGCAGTGGTGCTCGCTGTGGAAATACCTGCCTCTGCAAGGGTATCAGGAATAAATGGATAATAGCAGTAATGCACTGGCAGTCTTCTTTGAGACATATATGGTTCAAAGTGCTCTACAAATACTGTACCTGTGTGGTTTTCTCCCAAACATCTTAGCACTCACATTTTTTTATACTCCCAAATTATGTTATTTCATCTTTTCACCCAAACTGGGATGAAAATTGACAATTTCTGGCATTTCCCAACAGGGAGAAATACTGATTTGGGGCAGGCATCAGCCTCGGTGAGATACCTTTCCCCCTCAGTTGTCAGAGCCAGGTGCACCTGGGGACATGTGGACATGGCCCCATCCTATCCCACCTCCCAGATGTCCCCCAGGAGCCCCTCGTCTACAGATGAGCCAGCACCTGTGACATGTGTTGCAGACCAGTGACCACCACAGTACCTGTGACAGATGGGGGCTTGTGGATGTGGAGGAGGACAAAGCTGTGCTCCTCACAGTGGTGGCTCTGGCAGGGACTGTCCCCTGCAGCTACCATGGGGCCTGGGCAATAGCAATGACATGTCTTCAACCTCCATCGCTGCTGACCCCACTGCAGGTTGAAACCACTGCTAAATGTTGTTAAGTTTAATTGTCATTAAGCTGGGTAGGGTTTGGGTTAACTCCAGGTGTAATCTGTTAAGGACATCTTCAGCAGAGCCTCCTACCGATGATGTGATTTGTAGAGATGAAGCAATGCTTTGCCAGGTTAGGCTAGGAGGCAGGAGGGGGTAGGTTGCTTTCCAAAATGTTCACGGGGAAGCTGGGTAACCTGGAAGATCTCCTCTACTACTTGCCAAAATGCATGTTTGCTGGCATTCTGAGGAATAAGTGCCTCCGTCCTGTCCGTGAAGGCATGTGGGTTGCTGCTGGTGCCTGGCTCCCCCCAGTCCGGGGCTATCTCTGAAGCCCCTCTATGCAAGCAGAGGAGGAAAGGTGGGCATGCTGCGTGGGCTGCGGTGGCAGGGTAACCTGTGCATGCCCCAAAAGTGGTGCTTGTCCTCAGCTTTTTTGAAGAGAGTTGTTTTCTATAGCTTTGACATCCTATTTTGCAAAACAGAGACAAATAACTAAGGGCTTAGGAAGCTACCTCCTCTTGCAATGCAGTCTGGGTCCTTCCCAGCCTTCCAGCTGTTCCAAATTGCCACCTTATGGTATTGTGTGATGGAAGAAAATGTGTTTTTATCCAGGACTGTAATCTGTATGACTCTGTTACGCTCAGCAAAGTGTTCAAGTCACTTGGACCTGCAGGGTGAGAGGCAAGCTCTGCATTTCCTCCTTGCCAGCAGATCTGAAAGGGCTTCAAAAAAACTACTGCAAGGCTGTCAACCCCACTTGTGATATGTAAGATAGGTTACAGCTAGGGAAAAGGAAGGCACTGAGCCTGTAGAAGCTGTGTTGTGTCATGGGGCAGGTCACTTGAGGTGGGGCTGATGGACCCTGGAATCCCAGCTACTGGATGAGATGTCAGGAAGCATCTCCTCCAGCATCCTGACCGAAGCCCGCAGGTTTCTGAGGCTACAGTCCACCAGGCACGGTGCTGTATCGCAGCACGCTTGGCTGGTTAACTTCAGCTTGCTGGGAAAACTCCCTCCTCCTCCTCCTCCTCCTCACTTTGGGGAAAATGAAGTAACAAAGCAACTCACTGGTTTCTTAGCAGTTCCTTGCAAGTGTTACTGCATGAGCTTCCCAATTAGCTGGTGGAGCGGGTGGATCTGAGGTTGGGCTGCACCCTGGTGGAGCAGCTGCCGTTGGCTGTGCTTCTCTTTCTGTTTGCAAGGAGTCGGCTCTGCTCAAATACAGCTCTCCTTTGAGGCTCGAACACAAAGAGCCTGGGCCGCTTGGCACACATTGTTGTTCTGGGTGCTTTCTGCCACTAGGTTTCTGTCTATGTACCCAATCTTCATAAAAATGTGGGGTTTGGGGTTGTGTGTATCTAAAAGTATCAATAGATGCCATGAGCTGGGCTGAAAACAGCCCCTTGGATTTTTATGTGTTAGCCAGGGCTGCTTGTGCGTGAATTTCCCCCTGATGATAGAAGGGCCAATTAATCAGTAGAAAAAGTGGAGGCTGTGTAGTCCCGTGGTTATTGCCCATTTCTGCTGTTGCAGAGAAGCTGTCCGGGAGCAGCAGTATGGACTCCACGCCTTCTGCCTCAGCAATTTCCATCTTCAAGGAGCTTTGATTCCCTATAGAAGAACAGAGATTTTTAGCTCTCAGATACTGGCTGGGCTCCTTTCTGCCGGGCATCACCAGCACCAGGGACCTGCACGACTCAGAGGGTCCTGCATGCAGTGGAGCACCCATGTGTCGTGATGAGGTATTAGCAAACCCATTTACTGATGAGGTGCAGGCAGGCATGACCCCAGACTCCTGCTCTGCAGCTTTCCCACCCTGGAAGCCATCCTCCTGTGATTCAATATGCTTTGGACTAGGTTTCAAGGGGTATTCACTTCTCTTCTAGTTAATGAAACTTGAAGCTGGGTCCTGGGTTCACTGGCAATGTGACGTATTTTTTGGACCTCCAGTAAAGAGAGATTTCTGGATATATGTATCACCTCTGCTCATAAAGAGGCACAGATATCCCCATCTTGAATGTTTTTTCTGATGTGATCAGAGATCTTCCAACAGCTTAATGGCCAATGAAGGCACCCAGCCTGCAGAGAAAGCAATCTATCACTTGCCCAGGGAGCCAGAGATCCTCATTACCTAACTGAGGGGGGATAATAATTCCCCGAATCCCATAATATCTGCAGTGCAATAGCTTTTGCTTCAACAGCAGAGAGGTTATAAGGTCTCCCTACATCCACCATCCACTCTAGACAGAGGCAGGTGACACAGCCGCAGTGCAGACAGCTGCTGGGAGCGATGCTGAATTCATCTAGGAGGAATAGCTTCCTCTAAGCTCAATTTCACAGTTGAGTGTATTTCTGCAATAGAAAAAGGTAGTTACAAGAAAGGGGTTATTTCCAGATGAGGCGCGTCCCTGCTATTGCTCATCTTCTTGAGATCGTGCCTGGCCTGGTCCGGCTGGAGTTCCTGCTGGGCAATGAAGCTGGATGCCGGGATCCCTTTGGCTTTGCAGAGAGCTGGGGTCCCGTGGGAGGACTCGGCAGTACCAGCTCCTCCCTGGGTACCATCACCCACCTGTCTGCAGGTAATGGGGTTACTTGGGTTGCAAAATCTGCCACCCCAGCTGTGCCCAGTGCCAGGCCAGTGATCTGCCGCTTCCTCTTGCACCACTCTGGCTGCACCCCATCCCCTGCCTGAAGCCCCTCCATCGCTTCCACTCCAAACATTTCCTTGTCACAAACCTATTTCTAGATGTATTGAACATAAACCAGCTGCCTTCACCTTTTAACAGAGCAACACTTAATTCTGCTGCTGAGATCACAGGTTTCTGTCAGCACAGGGACATAAAATTGCTAGACTGGCTCAGCCCCAAGGTCTATTTATCCAAGACCCCGACTCCCCCTGCGAGCTGGGACTCACGGAGAGGCTGTCTCAGCCGATGGTTTAACACCGAAGCAGAGCTGGGAACAGAAGACAAACCCAGCTCCCAGCACTTCAGGATTTTCATTGCAGTTTGATAATCCGAAAGGTTTTTAAGCAAGCTGTTTATCCTTCTGGCAGCATAAAAGGTTGTACGCTGAAGAGGCTGCTTGCTGTTTAAATGCTAATATTATTGCTGAGTTTCCCTTTGAGCTCTTTCTCTCTCTTTTTCAGAGGTCAGGGCTCCATCCCCATCCCACTGGGTCCATTGGCAGAGCTCCTGTTGCTGGCTGAGCAGCCACTGGGCTCTCCATCCTGTGGCCTCCCCGGCTGTGGTAGTCCCCAAGCCCACCCAAGGCTGCATAGTGGGGGCTGAGGGCACAGACCTCCATGATCCCACCAGCCACTGCCAGAAAGCGGCACCCTGATAGTGACAGGGGAGGATGGAAAGCCACACTTGGGGTGAAAACTGGGCAAAGGTGGCACCTCCACAGGTAAGGAGTATTTGGGATAATCCGGGAGGAGCTCTCATTTCCACTCATTTGTGTCCTTAGTTTTGATGGTAGTGCCCAAATGATGATTGCAATTAGTTAAATAGCGTACCTGTGCCGAGACAAGAGCCTGGAGCAGAGGACCTTGCCCAGGAGGGCTTGCTTCACCCTTGCGCTGTGCAGGGCTTGTATTCCTCACCTGTGAAAGCAGCATTTTGCTTGGTGATCCTCATCAAAAAGGGCAAATTGTGTAACTGGTGATAGTGTCCTTCCAAGCTTACTTTGGCTCCTTCTCTTGTCACCTTGGCTGGTTGTTCTCTGTACCCTTCCCTCCAGGTAGGTCAAGAGCCAAAATGTTGGTGTTGCACAAAACCACACCAAAACATTTAATGAGAAAACAATGATTTTTGGATCCCTTTGCCTTGTAGTGAAGATGATCTGGACTGTCAGCTCCCAGGGACATAGGGAGTGCTGTGTTTTCTATAAATCAAGCTGTGCCATGCCGTCTTAAACTGGACACCCAGAAATTCGGCAGATTCTGGGAAATCAGCACTCGGTGCTGACTTCAGGTGGGCCAAATGGCACTCTGCTTTGGAGGGAGCTAATGGAGAGTGGAAATATAATCTTGTTTTTCACTGCATATAAATGAGGACCCGGTCTCTCCTCTCCTGACCTGTTGGACAAAGTCTGAGATAAATCTGGAAATCTACTTGCTTGGGGATGTTTTTCCATCCTAAGTAGCTTCTCTCGCTTATCTGCTGAGTGATCAAACAGAAGCTGTTGATATATTACCACTTCTGCTTGATACATGGGCTGCTGCTATTCCTGGGTACCGCATTCTGCTCTCAGAGCTCTTCTCTAATGCCAGCACATTAACAGGGAGGGAGCTGCTCTGCAATGTAATTACAGGGAACGTGACATTCCTGGATATTTTACTTCCCCAGACACAAGGGCTCCAGGTTTCCCCGGGTTCCTCAGCACAGATAGCACTTCACTTTCCACCAGCGATACCCAGTGATTTCGCATCCTCCTGGTAGCGGTTATCTTCCCTTCCTCACTTCTGGAGTGATGAAGTTAATGTTCAATAAAGTGGGAGGGAAGAATTTTGCTCATGAAACTCTCTTCCATGCCAACACCAAGGAGTCTGCTAGCTGAGCCAGCCCTCAGCAGCAAACAGAAACCTCAGATTGTGTGGGTGGGGGCAGCAAATGTTGCAGCCCAGGGTTGAAAACAGCCTTTAGGCAAAAAATTAATCTGTCCCAGCTGGGTAATGGGGGAGGCTCTGATTAGAAGAGCAAAAATTAATGCCCAATTTGCAAGTAAAAGCAGAAAGTGGATGCAAAAAACTGAACATGAAGTGTCTGTATGACACTTTGATATACCACCCAAATGAAAACCTCATCATTTCCTACCCTATGTTTTTTTTTTTCTTTTTGCACCAGCCCCTCTCTGAGCGAATTACTCTGGCAGATTCCCTTCCCAGCCTCTCAAGCTATAAAGGGTCTATTTGTAAAGCTAGTATCCTCCTGCAGCATTTATCTAACAGGTAAGTTGGGAAACAACCCAGCAGAAACAGGTTTTATTTTCTCCACCATCAAGATGACCACATTCTCACTTTTTTTTTCACAGTGCTTGAAAGGTGACTTAGAGAACATTGAAGCATACAGAGACTTCACACGAGAGTCTCCTGGGATGTAAAAGAAGCTTGAGGCGTTTTTGCCAACAGGGAGGGCACAGATGAGTGTTTTGTTATTTTGTGCTTGAGGAATCTGAAGAACGCCTGATCATCTCAATTTTTTTTATTCCTGATTTAAAAAAAATTAGAGAAATCAGAATAAAAATTATTTGCTTTCTCACTCAATCATATTTTCAACAGCACATTATGTCCTAGCCCTGCCAAAAGCTACAGTCCTGCCATCCCCGGGATCGAGGACTGAATTTGCAGTGTGAGAATAACCAGGTAAGACAACATCAGAAAAAGAGTGGGAAAATCCTGAAGCTCTTTTTCTTTGCTTTGCAGGTCATTTTACCCAAGGGCACTGGGAAATGAAGGGACTAGGCTGCTGCTGGAGGGAGGTTTGACCATGCTGGGAGCTCCCATCTGCTGGCCAGACCTCCCTCCAGCCCAGCTTTCCCTGGCCCCTGGGGCAGTGCTGCTGCGGGGCAGGGGGGGGCTGTGCTCAGCCTGCCACAAGCTTGCTTTAACTAGAAAAAGTTCTTTCTTGGTTTTAGACATGTGGATTTCTAGACAGATACCAGGGTGCAATTTTGAATGAAACAGGGGTATGGGGTCTTCAAGTACCCCAGCAGGAACTGGTGCACAGCCCAACCCAGGAGAGCGGGGCAGCCTCGTGCCTGTGACACTGGCTTGGGGACAATGCCCAGTCTCAGAAAAGCCTGGTTCTCTGTCCTGTTGTGTGGTCCTGTTAGAAACTGGTTGATTCTGCACTGTTGAGGGCAAAATCGAATGTAGCTGCTCTCCTAACACATGGGAAACCAGGTGGTGGAACAGGGGGAAGAATAGCAGTTTATTTGCGATGTGACTACAGCAGAGCCGTTGCTGGTGACACTCAGCAGAAGCAGGGGCACAGATGAGTGTCCGAGCATGCAACATGGATGCAGTTTTCCTCCTGCTCCTGTAGTTCAGCCTGTCCCTGAGAAGGTGTTCCTGGCCGCAGTGGCTCGCCTGGCTGCTATGCAGTTTCTTTCTGAAATTTAAGACGTGAAAAAATCTTTCCAATTAAGTGGCAGAGGCACTACAGCTGCTCCTTACGGCTGTCTATAAGCTGGAACAAGTCCCATCTTCACAACTGGCCTGTGGCACTCATCCGCCTGCCACATCCCTGAGCATGGACCCATGGTGAGCGTGGCCTGGGCCAGCCTGACCCCATATAACTGCTTGCCCTGTGCAAGTAGCATGAAACAATAACTCTTCACAAAGCATAATTCCTTGTTAGCCAGAGGAAAAAATGTTTTAGGCCAATCTGCCAGGTACTGTAATGTAAGGATGTGAGAATTTGACTTTAAAACATGTGATGGCATTTTTAATGCCAAGCTCTGCCAAAAAAACAACTGGGGAAAGAACTGCANTGAAGGGATGGGGTCAGGCGCAGCCTGAGAGAGGGAGCCACTGCTGAAGGGTACAGCCAGCACTGCTGGGATGAGATGGGAAGAAATGAAAAAACGCTGGCTGAGGGCCAGGAGACTCTGACTGCGAGATAGATAACGCCGTTTTAAAAAGTGTTTGGTGAACACAGCGAGGGAAGGGGTCTCAACCGGCAAATCATTAGATTTATTTTGCTGATCCTAAAATGGCAATAATGAGGTGAAGCAGCAGAAAACATACATGGAGATTGTATGTTTGAGCTCCATACATGGAGGAGGGGATCCTGTACAGGCAGATGTGGCCAAACTGGTCTTTCTCCCCCAAAGGAGAGAAGAGTTTGTCTTATAGGCAGAGGCGGCTGGTGGGGTGCTACAAGGTCTGGCCATCCTTGCAGTTAAGATGGTTTCTCCTGCCCTGTCCTTTCCAACTCTCTTTGATTGCAGAGCTCATCTCCTGCCTTGGTCCAGACACCGAGGCTCTCCCAGTGCATGGAGAGGCTGTGCACTGCAAACTTGGGCACTAACCACACCTGCAGCAGCCAAAAGGGACTCAATGGCATGTAGCCTGAATCAATGATGCTCAGCTGTCCAGGTTAATGATTTTTTTTGTGAAATCTTTGATTAATGGATGCTCATGAGCCAAAGGATGACTCAACTTCAGTGGTGTGTTTGGGGATGGGTGGGAGCCAGAGAGAGGGGCTAAAAGGTGTTGCCAGAGTCTTGAAACCAGAATGGTGGCAGTAAATAGGATGAGATGATGCTAACAGCCTGGGGTGTGGAAGGGTTTGCCTGGCCCCACTTGCAGCATGCATAGCACTTGTCAGCCCTAAAGTGATTTGGGGAGCCCCAAAATTCACATGTACAGCATATGAAACAGCCAGAGGAGGAGATTATTTTCCACGAGGTGTTAAGTAATAGCTGTTGCTTCTGTCATACCCAACTGCATTTCAGAGCAAAGCCGTTCACTGCAGGGGCTGCTAATTCCTTATCACCAGTGGTTCAGGCTCAAAGGTGGAGTCACCACCTTCTGCTAGAAACCAGCCTGAGTGGCAGCCAGTGCCACTGGAAGCTTACACGCTGCTTGGATGGTGTTCACCACCCCTGGCTGGATTCCTCCTACACCTCTACCAGGCCCCCAGCAGCAGTTGTGGCTTCCTACAGCCCTAAAGAAATGACATTTCATTTAAATTAGAGGTTTGGATGGAGACCAGGCGCTGCAGATGTGCAATGAAGATACTACCATCTGTACTCAGAAGCCTGCAATTTCATCTGATAGCTCACCCATTGCCACAGAAACCTGCGCCAAAATTTTAGATTTTCCTTCCTTTCCTTTCCAACAAATTTTCCAACTTTTGTAGTGATGAGGGGGGGGGGAAAAGACAACCCTCAAAAGTGTGAACTGGGCTGTGGAATGGGAAGCTGTTTCCATGGAGGGTAGCTCATGTGTCTAGGGAGTAAGTAGAGATGTGTAGCGTATTTTCCTTTGTGTGGGGGTTTCTAGAGAAGGGAAGGTGGCAGGGAGCAAGGCTTAGCCCTCTGTTATGGGTTTGTGTGGCACGGGTGGTTTTTTTTGGTAGCGGGGGAGGCGGCCGCAGAGGTGACTCCTGTGAGAAGCTGCTGGAAGCTCCCCCGGCTCCCAGTCGGACCTGCCTCTGGCCCAGGCCGAGCCCATCAGTGACGGTGGCATTTAAGAAGGGGAACCGGCAGTGTGGGG
>VYZV01012556.1:1421-21535 GCA_013401275.1 Pandion haliaetus | reverse complement strand
CCACGTTGGAGAAGTTGGCGAAGGACTGTCTCCCGTGGGAGGGACGCCACGGTGGAGCAGGGAACAAGTGAGGAATCTTCCCCCTGAGGAAATAAGCGTCAACGACGATGTGTGGCGAGCTGACTCAACCCCCATCCCCGATTCCCCTGCGCCGCCGGGGGGAGGAGGTAGAAAGCATCGGGAGTGGAACTGAGCCGGGAAGGCGGGAGGGGTGGGGGGAGGTTGTTCTGATGTTTAGTTTCCCTTCCTAATACCCTTGTGTTTTGTTTTTGTTTTGATTTGTAGTAAATTAAATTGATTTTGTTTTTTTTCCAAGTTGAGCCTGTCTTTTGCCCGTGACCATAAGTGGGGAATGATCCCTCCCAGTCCTTGTCTCGACCCACAAGCCTGCCTTTGTATTTTCTCCTCATCCCAACGTGGCCAGGCGAGGGGGTGGGGGGTGAGTGAGCGGCTTCGTGGTGCTTTGTTACCGACTGAGCTGACCTGAAACCACGACAGGGTTCAATGGAACTGAAATTGGAATTCCTGTCTTTAACAACATCCTTTATGATGTGGTGCATTAGTCTTCTTTGTATAGGGGATGTTTAACAGATTCTGTCAATTTAACGACCTGCTTCTCTTAAAATTTAATACCTACAGTTTCTACGATTAGTTTTTTAGATTCCTTCTACTGAAAGGGAAGGAAGGAGAGCATATCTGGCTTTCCACTTTGTGTATTGGCTCGTTTGAGGTCATGCTGGTCAAAATTTTCAAAAGCAATTAGGGTTTTTGTACCAGAAGTCTCATATTCCCCTGGCCTAGGGTGTACAACATCATTAACCTGTTCTGGAAGTTTTGACTTCACTTTTCAGCCCAGTTGCAGCCAGCAGGAAGCAGATGTAGAGTCAGTTTCCTCTGCTGGGTTGAGATTTTGGGACAAGAGAGGCAAGAGGTAAACATTTCTTGGAAAAGGAGATCTGACTGTAAAGTCACAAAGTTTGACAAGATGCATACAAAGAAACATGGACAAACAACTATTTGCTTTGTTTCCTTTGTTCTTTGAAAAGATGGAGCTAAATCCATGGTTTGAGATGTGGTCCTTTCTCTCTTCAGTTTCACAGGGAATTTTTCTGCAGTCAGTTATTCAGAGAAGCTCAGTGCAGAGTGGGCAAAACTTGTACCAACCATTTTAATGTTTGAGTGTTTTACCCCGGGTTGAAGGTCTTGCACTGTCAGAGCCCTAGGGCGGTGTGAATTGCTTACGGTAACGCTGTAATTCCAAAGTTGTGTAATACCATGAGTGAATTGTGGCTAGATTCTTTCTGCCACACAGTATTCCCAAAGGATAAACGTTTTAGCAGAAGTTTCATCTTAAAAAGATACTGAAAAGAAGATTTAAAGTAATTTGGATGCTTAGTTTTTGTATTCATAACTCATGATCAATTTTTGTTTGCTTGCTTGTTTAGTCATGCCATCAGGAAGACCGCCTCAAAGTTTTACCTGAAGTTTGGTGTTGGCCTCTTGTGACTATTCATTTATAATATATTCTTGTCAGGAATTTCAAGAGCAATGTTTGTGTCATTTCTGTGACAGGTGTATCATTTCTATTATGCTCTTTTTCCCCCTTCGTTATTTTGAAGTATAAAAAGAATGTTTTATAATTTTTAATGTTTTTTTTTCCTTACTGGTCTCTCTGTACTTTTCAGAGATGGAAGACAAGGGAAAAAAATCACTAATATCATAGCAGGGAAAAATTTGAGAGAAACAATAAAACGTTCTGAAGGTACTACTGGAAGAGAAGACAGTTAAATTAGGATAATTGATCTTATTCTTTTAACTCATTAACGGTGAAATTTACCCCCCTGCAGCAGCATCACAAGACCTGGGCAGCACTTACATTCCACTTAAACTTAATTTGAATTTAAGTGGTGCACAGGGTGTTTGCTGATCTTCATGCAGGGAAGAATTCATGGATAGTTTGAGTTTTTTCATTCTGGCAATTATCTGCAAATGTTCTGACATACAGAAAGTGCACATGTTGCAGAAAAATTTCTTCTAGAAACATCAGTAATATGATGAGGCAAACTTGAGTTTCCAAACACGAAGATTTATTTCTGCAAAGCAGAACATGGTGCTCCCAAAAAGAGCTTTCGAGTGAAGTGTGAAGAGGTAAATGAGGATTTTGTTCTTTGTGACACGATGAATTCATTCTTTCTTCCCAAAGGCTACCAAAGCTCACATAAAGCTCAACACTAAGAAGCTTTACCAGGCAGATGGCTATGCAGTGAAGGAACTGCTAAAGGTCACCTCTGTGCTTTATGGTGCTATGAATACCAAGGGAGTGGAACGTGCAGATGTGAGTGAGGAAGACAGCAGCAAGTTCAAGTTTGATCTTGGCTCAAAAGTAAGGAGAACTTGTACTCTTGTTTTGGGCAGGAGTTTTATGTTATCTTACGAAAAACAAATCCATTTTCTATCTGAAACTTAAGTAGAGTATGTTCTCACAAGAACATATGTCCTCTTAAGTAATGTTCTCGCAAGAGAGTGGATATGGTTTTAACTCGTACTTTCTGTTATACGCTATGATTTGTTTTAATCTCTGTGAATTCTCAACCAGAAGCTTAATACAAGGCAACAGTGGCACAAAATTGGTTATCTTTGGTTTGGACCACTGTGGAAATCATAGAAATATTGGAGTAGGCTGGAATAAAGACTATTTTCTATCTACTAACCTTGTTGCAACAGGAGGAGTTTGCAAAATACTGACTGAAAGTTGGTTTTCAGCCCATTTGCATTGAAGGAAAGGGAAATCTTCGTGTTACCCTAACAGACATCAAAGCGGTTCAAGCCCTTAAAATAAACGCCATCTCTAGATATTAAAAAAACCTCAACAATTTGTTAAATAAGAGGAATTCCTGTTACTGCTTTTTGTTAGTTTTAGCACCTCTTCTATATTCTAACATTTTCAGTCTTTTGATTCTTTTATAGTTATACTATGTCATATCTGCTTGTTAGGCAATAATACTATCATTCTTGAAAAAATGGCAAAACCACAGGTGATTTTTCCTCTGTGTCAGTCTGGTGTGTGTCTCTGAAGAAAGCACCTGAAAAAATAATGAAAAAACACTTGTAGATGATCAATATTCTAAATTACCTATGCAATATGCTAGTCACATACCTTTTGGTATATATACTTTTTACTTTTGAATATGAAAAAGGTGATGTTTCCCTTTGCCCTGGGCAGCACATGAACCAACAACTGGCTGAGTCACAGTTTTAAGGAGGTTTGTTTTTTTTATTGTTGGCCTAAAGTGGCTGGGGTTTCACCCAGAAGCCTATGTCTAAACGGTGCCTCATCTAGACCATTTTAAAGCCAAGAGACAGGCTCACTCTGATTCCAGTGGACAACTTCTTCAATACTGTAGTAGAGTTTTGGCCACTGTGCTGACCTCCTATGCAATTTTAACATCAAAATGGGAAAAATTTGTTGTGGATTTTCTTTGTGATATTGGGGATTCTCTTTTGCTATTCAGTGCTGTTGCTGTGTTTCCAGATTGCTGACTTGAAGGCAGCTAGACAGCTTGCTTCCGAAATCACCTCCAAAGGAGCAAGTCTGTATGACTTACTTGGCAAAGAAGTTGAACTAAGAGTAAGTACACACTGGAGACTGTGTAAGAACATCTGTTCGCTGGGTGCTACAAAGGAAAAAGGTGAAAAAAGTATCACTAGTTCTTCTTAACGGCTGCTTCTAAAATGAATATTCTGTGAGTTTGAAGGAATGGGTCTGAAAGTTGGCATTTCCTTCTCACTCATATTCATATTTGGATTGTGCTAAGCCTGAGAGAACAGTTTGGCATTTTCTCTTTAGCAGGAAACTGAAATACTTTCCGTAGAACTGTTTGGAAATATTAACTTCATATGTACGTTTTAGTGGTGGGGATAGATATATTCTGAAAGATAAATGATTAATGCCATTAGTTTTGCAAGTGTAAGGCTCATTATTTCTGTTACAGTAATTGAAGGCCATGCAAGCCTGCAGGGTACATGTTCTTCAGCTTAGTTGTAAAATCACAAGCTGTTGCATGAAGTCACGGAAGTGTCCTGAAACACTGCCAATAAGTCTTTCAATTATTTTCTTAAACGCATTAATCTGCAATGCTGGAGGTTATTCATTTTCTGAAAATAGACATTTAAAGAAGGGAAACCCGAATGTTCTAGTACTGGTTTTGGTAATCTTCAGATTTGCAATATCTGAGCTGTAGGAAATGCACCCTGTAAGAGCTGTAGGCTGTGTGCCTTGACGATTAATGCTCCCAGATCCTTGTTTGATGGAGTACAATTGTTTCAAAGGGTAGGTGATATACAGGGAAGATTATCTGTGGAATACTGCCTTTTCTGCTAGATACGTAAGTCAGCATGGTATGCAGCAGTGTGAAAGGCATTAATATTTCAAAAGGGAGAGAGAAGTGATGAGCCAGTTTAATTCAACATACATGATTGTCACAAAACTGTTAATCAGTCACTTCTCATCTTGCATTCTTTGCTTAATTTCTTGGCTTTGCAATAGTTTTCACACAAATGCTGCCTAACATGTTAATACTTGCTTCAGAGCATTAAACCCTTTTTTCCTCTGTACAGCATCCCTAAGAACTCCACTAAAAAGTCAAGTATAGGTCAGTATAAGGCAACATTTTTAAAAAGTACTCAAGCATTGGTTTGAAATTGGGTGTTGTTTAATCAATTTAAATGAAGGCTTTTAGGAGTCCAACTGACTCTAGAACTGGCCCTAGAAAAGGGACTTGCACAAGTGCAGAGTGCTGAAAGCATGAAATGAAAAATCAAGAGCTGGGTAAATGCTTCAGTGCAGCCACTTCTCATTGGGCCCATTAAGAAATATTCAATGCAAGACTATTTAAAGGTGCAATTTCTAAAATGATGGTGTTTTTTATATGCTGTAGTGAGTGCATGTTTCTTGTGGCGTAATGACTGAGTGCACAAGATGAGGCTAACTAATCTCATACAGATACACAGTTTATATTTTGCAAAAAGGTTTGACAGATTGAACTTGCGGTCTTTTAAGGAATCCTGTCTTAGGAAAAATGACCTTTGCTTCTGTCTCACTAGCTCTGAGTTTATATCCGAGAAACACAAGGTGACACTATGATAGTACAGTGAGAACCTCCAGAAAGCAGCAGAAGAGACTTTCATGCTCTGTTCCTTATGATTTGTGACTGGTTCCAGCCTTCTTCAGTGACTTGTTAAACCTGAAGAACCCATTTTTGACTTGTGTCTTCAATGCCAAGTTTGGTACATAAGCGTGTGACAAGTTTGAGACTTGAGCCTGTAGCAAAGCAAATAGGTTTCAGGGTAAAAGCTATGATGTTGCAATAACCAGTTGTTCAGTGGAATTTGTCAAGTTTTCCTTTTTTAATTATAAGCACCCAACTCTGCCTTTCACTTAAAGTATGAACTTTGCTCATCAAATGAGCAGCTTGGAGCCAAATGCTGCTGTTTTCTTCCATCTGATAATGCCCACAGAAGTCAGTGGGGCTGCAGTTCTTTGTAAGTAGCCAGTGCTGAGGGTAGTAAGGAATTGCCCCTCTTCATTTCACACGTCTTCCTGGGATCCTCCACAGACTTGGTGAGGTGCTCAGAAGATCACAGGGATGGCATCCTCTGCCTGCCCTTCCCACCCAATTCCAGGGAGTTAATTCTGACTTTGTATGGGGAATAAGAGCTTTGTCTGTAGGTATCATGTTAGTTGCCTTTAATCTAAGGTTACTTTTATTATTTTTTTAACGTGAAGATTATTGTTTTCCATTGCTTATTTTCTTTTGATGTTGCATGGCTAAGTAGTGTACACAATAAATTGCACTGGCAGAGGGATTGCACTGTTGAAAGGTGGTAGGAGAGCAGTATGGTTTATTTTTTATTACATTTTATGTCCTGAAACCTGTTGCATATACTAAAATGCATCAACAGCTGTGATACTGTTTTAATGAATTTGAAAACATGGTAGTTTTTTGTTCCCTGAACCTTTTTTTTTTTTTTTTTTTTTTTGTCCCCAGTCAATCCATTTCCAAATATTTAAATGAAGGATCTTGCTACCTAGGCTTAGTTAGACTGATGATATATCTTGTTTCTGTCCTAAGTGAAGACTGCTTCATTTTCCAGCAGCTATAAAAGAAATGCCAGTATTTGGCACTAATGGCTTGACTAGGTCTGTTCTCATAGACTAAGCAGCTTTTGGGGAAGGATCATTGAGAAAAAGTGAAGTAAAACTCATTATTTCCTGTAGAAATGTTGACTAATTTGTGTCACAACCTTTACTTGCTTTATTGGAGTACTTTTTGCACATAATTTTTATAGAAACTCTGTAGAAAAGCCTTATACATTAGATAAATTTTATTGTTTCAAGTCGTGGAACAGTTTTTTAAATAAATTGCTTTCTGAATGAAAACAAATTTCAGCTAGAGAAGAGTTTATTGATGGAATGGTTCTGTTAGATGTATTATAGATACATATTGATTTAAATACATATGCGTATTTACTGCGAAATGTTTGAATCTGTATTCATTTTCTTGGAAATGTGGTACTGTGCCTTTCTGATGCCTTTATTTCCTGGCTGAATATATAGTTCTTATGTATATGTAAACTACTTTCAAAGTTAATCTATAATGTAAAAAACCCTTTAATTTAAGAACATTGGAAGAAACAAAACCTCCAAGTTTGCATTTGCTGAATTCAGACTATGATGCTGTTAGTTAAGATTTTTTGGGGAAAAAAACCCAAATAACCAAAAGCTATACTTTTCTTATCACATGAAAATCACAAATGTAAATTTTGGTTTAAAAAAGAAACCTGGCTTTATATTTGAAAAAGAGGAGGAAGGCATTTCCTGATTAACAATCCTAAAGCAGCAGAAAGCTTAAATGTGAAGAGAAGCCATTTACTTCCCGCCCTGAAGTAAAGAGATTTCCTTTCCCACTTTCAGTGGATCCCAACTTGTGCAGTCGGTTGTGGAGCACCAGGTGTGGAGGGGGAGAAGTACAGGTGATGCATGTGTGTTACTATGGCTGCGTCACCTGCACTGTCAGGTAACTGTTAAACGGGAGCTTGGCCCAGTTAACTTTGAGGAGAAATTCAGCACTAAGGGGGAAAGGGATGAAAAGCCTTACTTGATCAGAGGATCTTTGGAGTTAAATGTTGAATTCCATTGAAGTTGTGTTGCTTCTAGACCAACTGTGGGTGAGCACAGCGTGTAGTGGAGTTGATGAATGAATTTTGGTATGACACAGTGAGATCCCCAGCTGAAAAGCAAATTCTATGCACGGAGATGTATGTCTTTATCTTCATTGTTTCCTTTACTGCCAGGGGGACTTTCTCTGCATTGCATTACTATGTAGCCTTATTTTTCAGAATATTTACAACTAGCTTTGGAAGAGTAAATAGACACTTTGAGTTCTGGTCTTCTTTAATATGTTTTTTAGCTTTTCTTTTTTTTTTTTGGATGGGGAAGGTGGAGGTTGATTTGGGTTTGAGGTGGGGATGCAAGATTTTGTATGGATTTCTTTCTCTCTCTTTGTACACTATGCTAAATACTTAGGGTGATTAAAAGAAATAGAAGTTGAAAATACCAGTGCTGTGATTAAGCCTGTCAAGCTCAAAATGAAGAAAAGCAGCAACAGAATTAATGTCAGTACTCAGGCAAAACGCAGCACCACTTCACTATGCATTCACTTTGGGTTTCACATGTGGTGGCTGCCTCTGGACCTACGCAGCTAACTGCTGCAGTCTTGTAAATGGCCAAGAGATGTTTGAAAAGTCGGTGGTCCGCTATACCCTATAACAGCTGGTGATCATGGGAAAATGGCAAGATCAATCTTTGGAGGGAGGGAGGGGTGATGAGGTGATCCAAATAATTCTATAGCACAAAATAAAGCAGTAATGACTTTCATCAGTTGAGGAAGGACGCTCCTGAGTTATCATACATTGAACATCTGAAATCCAAAAGGAAAAATTCATGGCTATTTATAACACCTCTCTGAAGCTGACTGACTCTGAGTGACTGTCACTTTGCATCTGCCAGAGGTCCTGTGCACACATTAGCAGGAGCCTGTCAAGAAGTTGCCTTGCTTAGACTTGCTGAATTATTAGACGCAGTAAGATAATGAAGCAGAAAAATTCCAGAATAAAACTGCCTCTGTGCTGGTGATAGGCATAAAGATTTCTGACCTTCTCAAGGTTGTTTTCATTTTCTTTACCTCTTAATTAGCTCTAAGCCATGTAAAACTGAAGAAAGATGAAAATAATCTTTTTTTTTAAGATACTTAGCTTGTGCTGAAGACAGGCAGTGCAATGGGTCTGTTTTCTAATGCTCCTCTTGGCATTTATTCTGTCTGTGACCTTGAACAAACTGTTTATTCCCTGTGTATCCTCTTGTGTAAATAAAGTAATTTCTGTAATTTTGTAGATTAAAGTTTTTAACAGCCAGATAAAGTATTTCCCAGTCTATGGAGGGTAAATATCTAAGTAAGTACAGGGTATTGCTACGAGTGTTATTATTACGTATGCACACAGTATAAGCTTGTTCCAAAACTGATGGAAGTCATTGATAATCTCTTTACTGACTTCAGTTTGTGAAATGTTTGAATTAAACTCTTAGGAGAGCCAAAGGCATTTAGATCCAGCTGTGGAACTGGGAAGGTATTAGAACAAAGAGTTGCCATGAAGGACATTTAACTTAGATCTCTTTATTCGCAGCTTTTTTGATTAAAGAACCCTTCTGCCCTGCCTCCCCCCGCTCACACTGTTAGAGCTTGCCGCCTACTCTTTCTGTAGAGAGGTAGATCTGATTTCAGTGACGGCTGCATTATTCAGTACTCTTTGAAAGTTATCTACAAAAAAATTATTTTATTTGTAACGTTGGAAACATTTTCCATCTGCCAAATGTTAGTTCTGGGTAGGAGGGAGATACTGCCTGGGGGAGGCTGGTAAACTAATTTCTCTCATTTCCTGTGCTTTGGTTACGAAGTTGCCACACATATGATTTCTAGAGGAAAATTGTAACTTGAAATTGCCAGAACTCTGGAGAATTACCTAGTTTGCCTCAATTTTTTTTAACTGTCCTGCTTCCAACCAAAACCTAACCTATCAGTTTTGAGGGAAAGGGCTTATTGCAAAGTGGCAAACCAAAATTAAAACTTGCAGCTGTAAGATATAGTTGAATCAATACTGTCCTATATTTTAGATTGCTTTAACCATAACCATGGTTGTATGCTACGTGGATATAACATTTGTGGATGTGTTTTATGTAAGAAATTATTTTGTAGTGAACTTCCCAGGAGTATTTAGCTTGAAGACATAGCATCAGCTATAAATTGATGGGTGGCACGTTTCTCCTTGCAGTTTGGGGACCAGTTATGTCAGTGCATTGATAATTTTGTCAGCTAGTTGGAAACTCTGAATTCTCGTAGCTCAGTTCTAGACTGTTTTGAAAAACCATTCTAGTTGGCAGGGAAGAAAATCGCATTTGAAACATCTTTTTTATGCCGCAGCATTTGTCAAAACCTGTATGAATCTGCAACAAGTTCCATTTAATTGGGCTAAATCAGAAACACTGTCTTCTGAATATCTGGTGAGGTTTCGGTTGTTCATTATTCCTAGCCTTCCTTCATGAGACACAAAGTATAGCCATGTCAAAATTTTAATTATGTAAGAGGAAAATGAGCCGGATTAAACATAAGGACAATGATTTTGGCTATTTTTAGCTATTTAAAATGCCTTCGTTCCTGCTCAAAGAGAGCCACTCGGTATTTCTGTTGCTGGAATACAACAGCCACTCCTCTTAGCAGCTGGTTAAGCTTTGCTGAGAATGGAAACCTGAGCTGTGTGGCCATGTTTGCTGATGTCAAAGGCTTGATGTGAATTAAAAGTTTAAACTATCTCTTTGGGTGGTATTGCTGCATACGCAATGCCTGCTCCTGCCTTTGCTGCAACTTTGCATGATGTCTTCATGTATCTTTGAGGACTGAAAGATGCTGCTGAAAAATACGCTCTTTTTTTTATTGCTTTTTTTTCCTAAGAAAGTCATAGTCCTTCCTGAAGTTTTCTTATATGTTATCTATAAGGAAAGGAAATTCTATTTCTAATTTTGTTACAGAAGAATGTGCATAAAAGGAGAAACTGAAAATATTTTTGCCTGACTTGGTGTCTTGCCTTTTTGATTACCCTACTCTTTTTCTCTTTAAAAAACAAAACCCAAGCTCCCACCTGTCCGTGCTGCCCAAGGACATTTTTATCTGTTTATATTAGGAAATTCACTCACAAACTTGTTTTTGCACTGCCAGAAGAGATACGTTCCTTGTCGTCTTGCCAGACTCTGGAAGAGACATCACAAGCCACCTCCTGGTTAAGGACCCGTTAAGTGACACCCCGTAGTCCTGTGAACTAATCCAAGCTTTACTGATGCAGCGTGCCATGAAACCTTACATGAAGTAAATTAAAGGTGAGGTTTTTAAGGGTGTGGGAAGATAACAGTAAGCATGTTCTGGAGATTGTGAGCTGAGGGTAATTCAGTGGAATAGGCTCTTGAACCAGAAGACTGGTGGACCTGGAGGGATGTGTGGGGAGGAAACAGAGCAGCGTAACTTCATGCCTGTCAGAAAGGTTTAAAGTTCCCTTTCTTGCCTCAGTGGTCTGTATGCCAGCATTTGTAAGGGGTTTCTTCTGTCATAAAGCATACGTTCAGAGTACTTCTTATCTGGCTATGCAGGCCTTCTGATTCTTTTTGGTCTGCAGAAAAATTATGCTTTCCAGTTGGTTCTCTATCTCAGATCTTCTTGTGGCATGCTTTTTACACATTGGGGTAGCCAGGGGGATTTGGGCACTGTCTTTAATTGAGGGCTGTGTATTGCTGAGTAGGGAAATGTCTCTGTGGAATCTCTTTGTGGACTGCTGAGATGAGCATACAAGAAAGCAGCATAGCCTGGATGCAGCAAAATTCTCAGTTATCTTGAGCTTTAATTTCTTGAGGAGGAAAATAGGCTGTTAGGAAGTATTACATTCCTTCAGGTCTGGATTATTTTTAATGTCCCTCCTGTACCTTCCTGTTCATATATAATGATGCCTAATGATCCATTCCCTATATTGGCCAAATGTGATCACAGTGTGTGTTAATAAACTACCTGAATAATAAACTCTTCAAAGGGAGAGCTTTATTGCCTGCACAAACAGCAGTAGTTGCAAAACTCCTGTTTGCAGGGAGTAGGGGATGTCATGCTTCCTGGACTAAGACTGAAGGCAACAGTGGCAGTGAGGAGGTAACTTTTGTATGCATCAGGCTTATGACCTCCTAAAAAACAAGGAAGAATTTAACCTGTGGTCAAAAAATGTTTGGTGCAAGATCAGTGTGTTAGAAAGAAGCTTTCATTTCTTGTCATTATCACAAAAAAAGGTGTTTAGAAACCTCTGCTAGACCTTGAACACATCAATATGTATGCATATTACACCACATTTATTGTGAGTGACTTGTGTGATGGTCACACTTAATTCCTTGCCTTGGTTCGTTACTGCAGTTCAGAAGATATGTGCATCCATTTATCCATACATCAAGCATGCAGGAAGCTGGTTTATCACTTTTTGATGCATAATGATGGAAAACCATTACCAGTTGGAAATGCTTCACTGGGCATATTCGCAGAATGGTTTTTGCAACAGTGGCTCTTCATTGTTAACCAAGTATAAAGCTCCTGGAGGAAAATTCTCATTAAGGGAAGTGGTGGGGCACATTTGCAGACACAGTAGCATCTTCCTGCCTCTGCTTTTTGTGGCTGGTAAGTGTATTTGGCTTTCTGCATGGTGACATTACTGTGCAGCAAGGGAGTGTGTGAATTTAGGATGGCTTCAGTGTTCCACGTTAACACTGCAGCACCCAGGGGAACAGGAGTATCAACAGGGGTGTAAGGAAGTTTCAGACTAGATATAAGGAAGAAATTTTTTACGCTGTGGGTGGTAGACCAGGGCTAAACCCTGGCAGAGGTTCCCCAGAGAAGTGGTCAATGCCCCATCTGTGGAAACATTCAAGGTCAGGCTGGACAGGGCTCTGAGCAACCTAATCTAGTTGAAGATGTCCCTGCTCATTGCAGGGGGGTTGGACTAGATGGCTTTTAAAGGTCCCTTCCAACCCAAACCATTCTATGTTTCTGTGAAGTTGAATAGCTTACCTCTTGCATGTTAATATATTTGCTCAGCAAGATGATGCAAAGTAGCAAGTGCACTCAAAATTTGCACTTTAGTTCACTTTGCAGGAACCTCCACATATAGACAAGTGCTAGCATCGCTGCTGCTACCTTGGCAGTTGGCTGACTTTCAGAGAAGCTCTTCAGGTTTCAGCAGAAGGCCAAGCAATTGTACAGCTATTTCCCATTCTAGGTCTGACATTTAAGCTAAAGGAGCCAAGCTACAACTGAGTCCATGAAAGTGCTTCTAGATTTCAGAAGGGATTCACAAGATTATCCTTCATATAAGGATTCTGAATTGGATTGTAACACCTTGCACGCAGTGGAAAGGTACAATGTACCTAGAAAGTGCTGTCTGCTGTTACCAGTTTCTGCTAAGGTCAGAAGGTGCTAGGAGCAGTATCTTGACCCTCTGCCAGTATTTGGTCTGTGGTGCCCATATGATACTTGACAACATACCAGTTCCTTCTGTAGTGTTTACTGCTAATACTTGATGCTTTTGGAGGGTTTTGTCTTATCTTCTCAACATTTTTAATTGTCAGCATAGAATATTTCTTGTCTTATATTTGACATGCAAGTGGGCTGAAATCCAAACTTGCAGGAGCTTTTATCTGGTTTTTTTGGTTTGGGTTTTGGGCTTGGTTTTTGGGGTTTTTTTTTTGGGGGGGTTTTTTTTTGGTAGTGTTGAGTTGCTTTTTTTTTTATTCAGGAAGATGACAAAGCTGTACTGTGCTTTATTAATCTACAATAAAGGTGCAATGTAGGCACCTAGTCTCACTTCAGATGTCTGAGGGTGTCCCAAGACATTTGAAGAGGGCCAACAAATATAATATGGACTTAGGGCATCCCTGGAAGATGACAGTGGACATATTTGTTCAGGCAGTGGAGTGGCCTGCATATTACCACATATTTCAGAGATTGTGTACATACCCTAAAAGGTACTATACTTTCAATTAAAGATAGGTATTCGCTAATGAACCTGGAGGGGCAGAGAGATCCATGTGTTTCCACATCCAGGAAACTTAAGGCTGCAGACCTCTGTGGAACAGGTCTTTAGTGACAGGAAAGGCAAGTCCTCTGCTGCTTTTCTGCATTTTATATTTCAACTGGCCTTTTCATGTTTACCTGGATGTTTGGCAGTGAAGCTGCAAGAAGGTTTCGTAAGGTTACTATCTCTGTATTTGTATCCTACAGGATGCTTTTTTGTTGAGTGAGGTAGAACTCCTGGTTAGGTGAACCAGTTGCTTTGTTATCTTTTGGCGGAAAGAAGCTGTACTGTGACACTAAACTGAGTGTTGTGAGAAAAATGGTAACTTGTGGTCCTGTGTCAGGCTGACTTCTCCACCAAAAGGTGGTTGCTGCAGCAAACGGCCAGAACCGCAGCTCGTTGCCTGGTCCAGAAGGCTGGCTGCTGATCTGATTCCTGTGGGCAGTACCTCAGGCTTCTGCTCTGACAATCTGCTGTGGCGTTCTCCCTCACCGGTGTTTGACCCAGGGGACTATCGCTCAGCGGGGATGCAGGTTTGAGACAAGTAAGTTCTTCAGACAGATGGAATTTTGAAGGCTTTAAGGCCAGTGTTATTTCCTGAAATGACTGCAGTAGAGTTTTGCTCTAAGGAATTTATCTTCACTTTTGATGCCAAAACTTCTGCAATTTGGGAAAAACTGGCTTCACTGTTAACTTTCCATGTCCTGTGGGGAATGTCCTTTCAGGCTCTGCTCTGTTCTGCTTGATTGGGCAGTCAGCTAGTCTTTGATTAGAAATCTTTCTTACTTTGTAATGAAATTCTCATTTCCGGAGAAAACAAAGTTTTCAAGTCTAAACTAGCCAACCAATTTGTTAGTACTTCCAATTGGTTTTGTCCAAAGTGAGATTCAAAACTTGAAAAATTAAAGTCTCAGCCCTTCCATGCAGCACCAAATATTAGTCCAACCAGGGAGGATAAATAATGCCAATAAATGGTGTCTCTTGTGTGCCTTTGTGTGTTTTCTTTAATAATTGTCAGCTTTAGTTCATCAAAAATAATTTTACACTTGGATTCCCTGATTTTTAATTAATATTTATCATGTAAAACTATAGCCAGGGAGCTCATCGACACTTTGAACAGGAAGCAGGTAAAAAATCAGCTTGTTCATAAATACCTCTCTGGTTTTGCATATGTTTGTTTCCTCAAGTTGTAATTAACAGGAATAGTCCTAAATTGTTCTGCTTCTTACCTCCTCTTGCCTTGATAACTTTTTTCTATATTTTTCATCTCTCCCGAGAACTCTATTTTTAATGGTTAATTTAAAGGAAACCTCTTGTGTATTATAATGTGTATTCTGATTAGTACACCTAATTGCAAAGAGTACATTACTTTAAAAGAAAATGAAGGATGCCATGTTTTTCAGCTCAGTTTTATTTGCGCACTTTTTTTGAGCACAAGGAATTGTAAGTACAGCCAGTGGCAATGTAATACCTGGTGTTTGGACAAATTTAGAAAATAGGTTTTGCCTTCAAATATACAGCCTATTTGTATCCATAGATTTAAGCACAAACAGAATAGCCTTTGTGTAAAGCCAGGCTTTAAAAATCTCAGTTGTTGCATTACTGTGTATTTTATATTGGGTAAGAAATATTAGTGAGGATGAATTGGGCTGGAGGAAAAATGTGCTTTAGTTGCTCATGTGAGGAGTCAGAGGTAGTCAAAGTGGTTTTGTTAAATTCATTTACTTTAATTTGCTAATGGCTTAACAATGTTTAAATTAACCAACACTGGTATTTTAAAGTAAGTGTTTTTCCTGATGTCTTCATAATCTTTGTGGGGTATTTATTTTTTCTAATGTGATCTGCCTTCCTTTTAATCCTCTTCTATATGGCCAGTTGCAAGGTCTTTCCTGAAAAGACATATTAAAAATAAGTTTTCTCTTTGAGAGTGTTCATAGGATAACAGGAAATTGCCCAGTGATGGATACCCAGGGAAGCTGTTACAACCATCCATTAAAAATTTCACAACAGCTTTGCTACCCTCAACATATATTTGTTTTTCTAATATATTTCCATTATATATTAATATAATAGTGCACTGTAATGGAAGCTGTAACAGTCCACTTGGATTATCCTCTTGGTCTGTTGGGGTGTGAGGAGGTTAATTGCCCTGACCCTCTCCTTTTTCAGTTTAGCCCTGATTCAGCAGTCTGAAAATACAAATTTCTGCTTTTACACTACTCTTCATTGGCCTGACACATTTTTCCAAGCAGGTGTGACTGTAGGACTGAACCTTGTTCTAGAAAACAATGTGGATTTCTGCACGAAGGCTGTGGTCTGTACTTGAAACTTCCATTGATAGTCGAGGGAAGGTAGAAGAAGAAAAGACATTAAACTTGTATAAATTACTCCACCTTAAAAGGGTAGATCCTCATGAGTATATCTAAAACCCATCAGTTATCCTGACCCAACACATGCTGCAGTGACTTGTGCCTGTTCTGTGGGTGTTTTACCAGGCTACTGAAAAGAAATTGGTAAGGGAGTTGTTTATAATTAAAAACTAAGGTCCTTGGTGTTTCTTTTATCTCTTTTGAAAGTGGGAAGGAAAATAATTTCCTTCCCCTGCTGAGTGATAAACTATTTTGTTTGAAATATGTTCGCTCTGTAGCAGAGATCTCACTGTTGCTGTCAGAAGAACTGAGTACAGTTGGCAGGGCAGTGTCTTCACCAGACTGATCCTGGCTGTCACTTCAGTTCAGGCAAAGTCCTCACAAATAAATAGGCATTTTATTGAGCTTGTTAAATGCATAATGTTCTCAGAATAGCTACTGAGCTACATTATTGTCTGGTCTTCCTCCAAAAGTGTCTACCTGTGGAGTTATTCAGGAATATGTATTGTGCAGACTCTTTGTATCTTATTTTCAGCCAAACTAACTTTCTACTGCTTGGAGCTTGTATTTCTGTGTGGACAGGAGAATATTCACAAGTACTTTAGGCAGTGTAAGCTGTCACTGCCACCAACAGATGTAGCTCCTGTTGCTATCCCTAACATAATACTTCTAGTTCTTTTCTTGGGCCAGGAAAAAAAGCCTTTGTGTGGCATGTGGCAGGCTCGTTCAGGGGACTGATTCAGCAGAGGAATAAGCTCAGCATAAGAAGCTGCTTTTTTTGGCTGGATGAGCTCCCTAGTTGGGTTCACCGTGCAACTCCCTGAACTTGAGTTGGTGGGGAGGGAGCTAGGCTGCCTGTGCTAGTACTTACCTGTGCAATCTGGAGTATCTGGCATGGTAACTTAACGAAGTAATTGTATCTGCTTTCCAGAATTCATCTTGCAGTAGGCTGGGTACGGCCTGTTGCAATGTGTATAAAGCATTTTTAGATTCTTAAGATGTTCTCTAGAGAGATGCTATTTCCATCTTTATCCAGCTGTTACCAAATGGTTTGCCAACATAGGATGATTTTAAGGACATTTAGCTGCAAAAATCTCCCTCCTCGCCTCCCAGTAGCAAACAAGTAATCCAATGTTTTCATATAATGACCAGGTCTATGTTGTAAGACATCATACAGACAAGCGCATGCTGAATACCCCTAAGCCAATCTGTCCCCAAAGCTGCTGAGAGTGGAAAAGGTTTTTTCATCCTTTGGGATCTAAAGAAGGATCACTGGGTGATTTCTTTTTGAGGAGTCTGAACCACTTAGTTATCAGAATCAGAGAAGCCCATACATCTGCATCATCTGATTTTCATATGGGCCTAGGAGGCACCTGCTGACTGTCCCAGCTGCCTGGCAGTTAGATGGGTTCATAGTGCTTGTTGCTCCACAATTTTTGTGACACTGTGCTCATCTACCTACACTATTGTTTTCATGAGTCGTGTTGTAAAGTTGATGAAATCTTCTGTGCTGTGTTGCATAACTTGCTTAACATGTAATAACCAGCGCAGTTTCCAAAAATCTGCATTCAAGAATACTTGCAATTCAGACAGTGGCACTTATCTTGTTTTGAAAAGATGCCTTAATTGCTCAATGTTAATCTCAGCCTCACTTAACTGACTTTCTCATCATCTCTTGTTCTTTAAGTCATCTGAGCCTGAGTGAATAAATGCTAAATCCTACTCCATTTATTATGCGGACGTTAGTACCATTGTTGCTTGACCACCCTCAGTTCTGCATATATTAGTTCCTTTGTGTACTGTTTAAATATATTGATGTATTTTTATTTCATAGCAAGCAAGAACAGAATCTATTGCCAGACCTTTGGAGATAAATGAGGCAGAGAAGATGATGAAAATTGCCATTGATTGTGTTCTGGTAAGCAAAATGGTATTTATTTAATTGGAAAATCATCATTCCTCTCCTGCAAGAACAACATAACTCTTTTTATCAACAGCCTAGGGTTAAGAGTGCCAAAGCACACATCCCCTTCAGGTGGCTGGACCAAGTAGTGCTGCACCTGGTTAGTTAATGTAACTTTGAACTTCAGTTAATGGCTAACGCAGACTTCGGTCTTTAGGTAACATCAGATGTGTGAACACAGCTCATCAAGGCAGAGGTCAGTCTGTGATGACTCCTTGTGTGATAGTAATGAATATGGTCACTGATGATCCTTGTGGTTTATTCAGGAAACCTGTTGTGTTCAAAGTGAAAAAGCATGTTAATTGAAACTGGTAGCTTTCCTGGCAGAGTGAATGAGGTGTTGGCACTGTGATGATTGTGAGCTGGCAATCAGAAATCACAGCCTGCAGCAGAAAGGGTAAATGGTGCTAGCAGCAGCACCTAGGAGAATGTGTTGAGACCCGCTCTGCTGTCACTGTCACACTGTATAACTGTGTTGGTTCTATGTGCAGAAACATTCCTCTAGTTGATGCATCAAAAAACTACCTCCCTTGGCCTCTCTCTTGGGAGAAAATGCATTTTAGTCATATTCCCTGCCTCTGTTAGGAGCTCAGTAGTAGTAGCAGAAGCTCTACAGGACAGATAAAAATTGCCCAAATCAGCACAGAAATCTACATCCCACCTGCATTGTCTAAGCCATGTAAACTTTACAGAGTTGGGTCTGCAAGGGGTGTACCTGGTAGCTCAAAATGTGCTGTTACCTCTGAAATTGTGAAGTTGGGCTCTGGAAGCAGGTTAGCCAAGCTGGCCAAGGGGTGAAAAGAACTGGCACTGTGCTAGTTAGTGCCATGCCAGTGCGTTGTTATGGTTCTCCTTTTGGAGGACCTTTTGTCTGTCCCAGTCTTGGCAACACTGTTCTTGCTCAAGTGCTTGGGTTCCTGTATTTCTGAACCATTAGCTGCACTCACAGCCACTGTGCAAGTATGGTGGTTAATTAAATCCTAGTGATTACTACAAGTTGTTTAACTGTAAACTGTATCCAGTTCAACTGTATAATTACAAGGAGTAGAGTTCCAGATTTAAACAGCCAGTGCATAATCAATAGATACTCCATGCGATCTTTCCTTATGTTTCTGCTTCTACTCACAGTCTATATGAATTCTAAGTGTTTTGTGCATTGCTATTCTATGCAGTAGTGCTAATAAACTTAACAGCAGCAGAGTAGAGCAGTTGGCTTCTTGGGAAATAGCAGTAACACGTACCTCAGCTGGTTTAGTTCTGGACTGGATAATGAAATGACCTATTATAGCTGAGCAGCACCTTACAGTTATTGCTGGAATTTCAGCAAGTGTGACGTCCTTGTTCTCTCTCTTACTCAAAAGATGCTCATGGTTTCCTGAGCATAAGCACACTGAAGGTACTCAGCTCATTTTAATAAACTGGAATATTCCCACTTCCCCCTCCTGATTCCTGTAGCATGTGTTGTAATGTTCGGGATGCTTCCCAGATTTTGAAAAGATGGATAAAGCAAGACTTAGAAAAGGATGCAGATATGCAGATAGAGTAAGTTCTTTATAAAAGTGACCTTTATCTTGAAGAGAAAAAAAGAAAATTATGGAAACCTAAAATTCCCTAAAATATTTCCAAGAAATAAATGCATTTCTCATCTGTGTTTATTCAGATACTCCACATCAAGAGATATCAGATTTTTTTGAGGAGGCTTCTTCCTATCTTTTACTGCTTTTACAGTAAGAAGGAAAAATAAAGCTAAAGCCCAGGGCAAGCTGTGGGGTTTTTTTCTTTTCTTCTTCTAGAATGTCTGGAAAAAAAATCAGGTATTTTAAATTCATAAATGTCCAGTTAGTTCACTATCCTCGCCACAAAGAACTTTTTAATTTTCGTTGCCTAGCCAGTTTATGTTCTAGCTCATTGTTACAATGTTATTTGATAACATGAGATTGAGACTATACAGAAGAATGTTCAGCATCTGAAAGAAAATTCTAATTATTCCAGTGCAAGCCATGGTTCACCATCCTTCTCTTTCAGGAACAAGTCCAAAAGACTAAAGACATGTTGAATAATGTGGCTTTGGATGAAGCCAGTTTGCAAGCCAAGATTGAAAAACGAAAATTGGAACTGGAAAGAAGCCAGAAGAGGCTACAGACTCTACAAAGTGTTCGGTAAAGATTATGAACTAATTATCTACTGCATAAATGAGTGTTAGCATAAATGATGGAACTGTGCACTGTTAATGCTTAGAGCAGCAAGGAGTGAAGTCTCTAATGAGACTGAGAGGATGGCCTGTGGAAGAGAGAGATTCTCTTCTCTAGAAGTGCCCACTCTGGTTTGTAATTGTTCATTTTTCCATTTCCATGTATTTGGAATCAGAATTTCAGGGCTGTTAAAAGTGGCCAGAATATTATTTGTTGGGGTTGCTTAATTGCTGCTTGAGCAATGGTCAGGTAGCATGTCTTGTCTTTTCCTGTGCCATTAAACATAGATTGTGTCAGGTAGTTCTCCTGAAAATGGCAACTGGTGCAAACATTCCCTCTGTTCCCAGAGGCTTCTAGCATTCTTAGCCACCAAAAAAAAAAAAA
>VYZV01012554.1:1510-30800 GCA_013401275.1 Pandion haliaetus | reverse complement strand
CGCGGGGGGGGAGGCGGGGGGATGGCACCAGCAGTACCCCAAGTGCCCGGTCTGCTTCTCCACAGCATCAATGAACCAAGTGTTAGACTCGGCTGGTTTTTATAGCAGTGTCCACCTATTTTTATTAATTTTATTTACTTCAATTTTTTTACTTTATTTATTTTTATCGTTCGTTTTTTTTATTTTTAAATATTTTACCCATTTTTATTTCTTTAATTTTTATTATTATTTATTTTATTTTCTGTTCTCATTTTTATATTTATTCTTATTTTCTTTTTTTCCTTATTTTTATTTTTTAGTTTTATCTTTATACTTACCTTTTCCGTGGGCTCCTCCATCCTCCTGGGAGCTGGCTGCAGAGCCACTGCGGGCCTCCAAGGCAGAGTATGTCACGGGAAGGGCGGGTAACAGCCCTAGGCTTCCCTGCAGTAGAAACTCATGGGGCCAGGACTGTAACAGCACACCTCAGGCAGCTGTGGCATTGCCAGGTCACTGACTGGCACAGGCTGGAAGGCGGCAGAAGCAGATAGAGCAGAGCCCTCCGCACGGAGAATGTGCACTCTTGGGTGACCTGCAGCGAATACAGCAAAGATGCTAGTTTACAGATGGTTAAAACATTGCTCTTAGACCCGAAATGTTTCATTTTCACCCTCCCTGGAGGATTCACCCAGCCCTGAGTGTGTCCTCTTTGGTGGTAGGGAAGGAGAAGTCATCTAAGTTCAAGCTACAAAATCCCATTTAAGCTGTCTCATGGGCAAAGTATTTTCCCACAGGAGCTCATCTGAGAGTAATGGGCTTTCCTCCACTTGCACTGGCCTCCTTGGGAAGGGGGAGGCAGCACCCATCTCAATCCCAGAGCCTTCGGGGGACTCTGAAAAGAAGCAACCCATCAGTGATAAGTCTTCAGCACCCGAATTTTTTAGTACCAAGACAGGCATTTGGGACTAAAACTCCTGCTGATGCTGTTCGGTTTTCAGCACCTTCATTTTCCAGGCAATTGAAATTCTCCATCTGAATTAGCCGCAGCATCTGACATCAGGGGAGGTGGGGACAGGTCTGTAAAAATAAACCCGTGCTTCCACCTTGCGTTGCATTAGGAGTGAGGGGCTGGGGGGGGGTGTGTGTGTGGAACTTTAGCAGGCATGGTGAGGCTGTGACGTGGTTTTCCCCTTGGGTTGCACGTCAGACAGGTGATCTGCATGTGCTTCTTTCTGCTGGAAAGAGAATTAC
Organism: Pandion haliaetus; assembly: GCA_013401275.1. Lineage (NCBI taxonomy): Eukaryota > Metazoa > Chordata > Aves > Accipitriformes > Pandionidae > Pandion > Pandion haliaetus. The sequence goes on along the minus strand of VYZV01012554.1, from coordinate 29,570 downwards.
TTCAAGACGTGAGTGGGATTGCGCTGCAGTTGTTAAGAGATGAAGAGAGACGGGGAAAAACACGCGTTGTAATAAAGAAGCTTAACAAAAGGGGTTGGGTTTTGGCTGGTCACCTCCCCTGGCTCTGCCTCCAGCTCTGCTCAGGTGGAGGCNAATAAAGAAGCTTAACAAAAGGGGTTGGGTTTTGGCTGGTCACCTCCCCTGGCTCTGCCTCCAGCTCTGCTCAGGTGGAGGCTGCTGCTGGCCCCGGGGTGAACCATTGCTGTCATCTGGGGTCACCAGCCCCGCTTCGGGCATGTTTTAAATCAGGCCGGTGGGCTTGTAGAAACCACGCTACTGTGCAGCGAGGAATGCAAAAGTATGTGGTCCAGGGAGGGCGAGACTGCCAGAAACGGGGGGGGGGTGTGTGGGGTGTGGTGCTGGAGCATTAGTGTTGAGGCATTTTGCGAGAGCAGAACTGTTTCTATAATTTTTCTTCGGCAGATCATTAAACCTAAACTACCTGCCCTCATGTTTCTGCTGAAGTACAAACATTTCGAGTGTTGTTTTCAAACATTATTCCAACGTGCTTTTGGCACATCTACCCCTACCTGATGAATTTGCATGAGACCTAGTCTGGAAGCAGCTCGTTTGAAATGACATTCAAGTGCTGTTTTAATATTCGGCTGCAGTTAATGTGGATGCAATTAGTTGACACTTGTAAATCCTCAAGTTAAAAGCCCTGTAAGAAGTGTAGGAAGCTGAAAGCGCACCTGAGGCCAAACCCTCAGCTCCGGTCGGGTGATGAACCTCCCTTCTACGGCCGGACTGGCACCACCATGCCCTCCACCAGCGCCTGACCCACAGCCCCCAGATGCAACGCTGTGGGTATATGCCCTGTGTGTTTATGTTGACTTTGCTAGAGGTTCTTCTGGCCTGAGAGTGCAAATCCCCTCTGGCTAAGATGGGCTCACACATACAGAAGTGATCACTATGTCCCGTGGGGAAAAAATAATCCACCCCACGGAACATCCTCATTCCCCTATCAGCCCTTTGTAATGCTTTTTTTTTTGATCAAAGTAACTCAGACTAGCCTGGCTCGCGGTGCCCCAGACATGCATTTTTAATCCGCATCCAGACCAAGCTTCATTGTGCAATAGGCTCCCTGCTTCCAAAAAAACAAGAGATAACATGTATGTCTGCCTAGTCCATTCTTGCCTGAACCATAGACAAATTAAGACCAGCCCAGGTTCCAGGGCAGGAGAGGATCATTGTAAGGCAAATGAGACCTTGGCTCCTTGTGCTTCTAGATTTCGGCAGCAATTAGGAGACTGAAACCCAGACCTGGGAATGCTTTTCACCGTGCTTTTACAGGAGCAGAGGATAAGGACACTCAGCAGCAGCTTAGACTTGGCCCCTGGGAAGCGCATGGCAGAGCCTGCCGTTAGGGCCTCCTTCCCCAGCCTCCCTGGCAGTGCCAAGCTGCACCAGCCACACCGTGCCACCTGCCTAAGGGCAAAAATCATTGATTTTCCATCAAAAAACAATTGCATCCACGATCCTCTTTCTCCTCGCTCTTCTTTTTCACAACCCTTTAGACATCTCCTGTGAAGAAGCCTGCAGTAATCACTTCGCCTTAAATGTTGATGTGCGCCAGTGACGGAGAGCCGAGACGTGCTGTGGCTGTCCTCGCTGTGGGACGGGGCAGCCCCCGGGCTGGGGGATGGCTCCGGGGGTGGTGGGCCTGCGGCTGCTCTGCACTGGCGGTGTGCGGGGAGCTGCAGGACAGCCCAGGAAAGGGCATGCGCCTCTTCTCCTCACGGGATTCCTCGGCTGCTGTTTTAAAACTCACTCCCACCTCCCCCCCCGCAAGTTGGTGCTGTCTCGGTCACTGTTGGTTATAAAGGACTTTTATTACAGAAGCAACTCTGCTGCCTCCCAAGACCTTTTCCTCGAGCTCTCCGAAGAAGCAGCGTACTTGTTTCCAGGGCTCTCCAGCCCTTCCTGACAACTCTACTTTCATCTGTGCGCAAAGTCTGCTTTCATATTGTCTAAGTGCTAAGAGCAAGTGTTTTGATGTTAACTTCTGGGAACAAGCTCTTAAGCTACCACCTCACACTTAATTACAGTTATTTATTAAGTACTCCAGCATATCCAAGGGAGAACGGAGGTTTTTCTCCTTCAAAGGGCTTCTGGACGTGGTTCAGCACACACCTTACGCCAAGCAGAGTGCTTTTCCTACCCACGTACCGTCGGACCACAGAGCCCTCTCTCCTGCTGATAACCCCGTTGTTTTCAGAAGGTCACACGGCAGCCATAGGGCCTCCCTCCAGCAGCGCACCGTATCTTTAGGGCAGGGAGTCACTCCCCTAAATTGATCTCAGGTGGCTGCAGTGAGACTGTCCCTGTGTTCAAACACACAGCTGGCTCGGTGGGGTGAGCGTTGCCGTACGTCCAGTTCAGCGTAATGACACTAATCCTGCCACTCTTGCTGCTGCCGCCGGGTGACGAGGTGACATCATTTAACTCTTTCCAAATCCTGGTGCCAAGAAAAGCCCAGGATAAAGTCAGTGCTGTGATGCTCTTCCCTCTTTTGAACCAGGGTTTGGCTGATGCTGAGGGTTTGGGATGCAGGCGGGGCAGCAGCGGGGCAGTCCCGCAGCAGCATGGGCACCAAATGCCTCTGGCATTGCTCGGTCAGGCTCACGGCACAGCTGTGGTGCGGTGCCATAGCCAGCAGTCCTGCTGGCTCCGCGCAGGGTCAGCTCTGCAGAGATCCCAGACGCCGACAAAGCCAAACGCTACTTCAAAGCAGAAACAGCTTCAGCCGTCTTAAAATGCTCCAGAACAAAGATCCTCCCAACCCACTGAGCAGCAGGTGCAAGAAGTGGACTGGGACCAAGGGCTTATTAAGAGTGACCACGACGCACAGTTTATGGCATTTTGCTGGTGTAGGGAAGCAGAAAACAGCTTCGGGAGATACTAGCCTAGGGACGAGCAAGCTCCCTCCTAGCCCCAGAGTACGCAGCATATGAGAGATGGGAACAGAGATCCCACATGTCAAGCTCTAGGCACCTCTTGGCATGAGATGAACGGTCTTATCTTGATACCTGTGTTTGTTTGCCCAGTTCCAAACCTGTCTCAGCAACACAAGAGCCTGCCTTGCCCCGCTCCCGCCTCTTGCAGAGGCACCACCTCTGGTCCCAGCAGCCAAGGGGCCCACCAAGGCTCATCCATGCGGCAGCCCAGGGTCTTCCCCATGAGATCCTGGGCGGAGCTGACAGGGTGACCCCGGCAGACGCTGCCGCAGGAGGCGTTTTAGGGGATGGGAGCCCTGCCCTATGGAGCTTGGGCCTGGCTCTTTCCCCATCACCCAGTCTGGTACGGGTCTTGAGTATTTTCTTGCTGTATTTTGTGAGTGGGGCCTGAAGAAACACATTTTGTTGTGTCAGAGCAGTGGAAAGAACTGAAAACCTACCGCAGGAGCAGTAAACCCTGACCCTGCCAGCACCCCCATTGCTCAGCTGAAGAGATGTTGGGGACAGCATCTTCTCTGAAGTTCCCATGCTCAGGTGCAATCAGGATCAGGCCCACAGCCACACTGCTGAGGGGCACTGAGCACTGTGCCATTGCAGCCAGGGCTGGCGGGAGCGGGACCAGCCCATATCCTTGTACTGCAGAGTTTTGGACCTTATACGCTGAAGCACTTGGTGCCCGCCAAGTGGATCACCCAGCTGAGCTTATCAGACAGCTCATTGTTCCTGCCTGAGTGACTCAACCCCTCCAAAGTACTCCCTGGCAGCACAGCATCGAGGAGGAGGACAAGGAGGAGGAGGGAGGCATGCGGCACACACAGATAGTCCTCCTGATAGCAGGAGGCAGATAAGCACACTCGAGTTAATGGCTGATCTCAGATCTAGTTGAGGCAGTTTGACCTTTCTGCTGTTAAGTCTCCCTTCAGCTGACAAGAAAGAGTTTGACACAAGCACTCAGGGGAATGTGTGGCCAATAAGTGAGACTTACTTTCTCCAGCAAGTAATATTGATTAGCGCAGCGCCTGCAGACACAGCTCGAGGCGGTGGTGGGATTTCAGCACAGCTCACTCAGAGAGTGAGCAGAAGAGACGGCTGAGATGCAAAGGTAAAATAATTTGTTGACTGAACCTGTAAAGTGTCCTTTCTGTCTCCTGCCATAGCGACCTGTGCACTGCTGAAAGCCTTGGTGGGAGGGAGAGGCTTTCAGGACATGGTTTAGTGGGCATGGCTGATGGTTGGACTCGATGATCTTAAAGGTCTTTTCCAACCTAAATGATTCTATGATTCGCAGGCTGGGCAGCAGCACTGGGAGATGGCTGCTGTCCCTGCGTGGCCTGGCTCATCTCCGTCCCGGCGGGCGTCCTTGCGATCGAGCGCCTCTTTCCATCTTCCTGGGCCACTTTGTCCTTTGGCACCCCTGGCAAAGAAACATCCATTAGGACCACTGATGCTTTCTGAGAATTTGGGCACGTAGGGCTGAAAATGGACCAAGGATCCATCTGAGCATCTGGGAGAGGCGGCTTCCTCTCTTGCCATCCAGGACAGCCTCTGCCCCAGCAATCCAGCCATAAAGGGTGGCACACGATACTGGGCCAGCACATGAAACCAAACCCAGACCCGTGCGGACTCACTCCGGGAAGCAGTGTGGTGGCATTCCCACCAGGCTGAGGTCCCTGTCCCCTGTGGACCCGCAGACACGGGGCTCAGTGAGCCTGACAATTCCCTGCTGGCTGCAGTGTTATAAGCAGCTATGTAGCATGGAGCGGTTGGACTCAGCTTTTTGCTGCCCCAGAAATCTTGCTGGTGGCACCACAAAGCTGAAACATTCCTCATGCTGCAGAGATTGGCTGCCTGGAGTCCTCAACCGAGGCCATTCACTTCATGGGAGCACGTTTTGAAAATCTTGCTCCTAGCCTTTTATGTTTATGGAGAGCCCGATCCACACATAAGGCAGTATCATGCTCTTTGCCCAAGCCCATGGAAAGCCCACAAGAGTCACAGCAGGAAAATGTGAACTACCCCAGTTCGTTTTATTCTGTATTTACCCTGATGACACTTAAGTACCAGCTATACTAGCCAAATTCTCTGGGACGTGAGGTGGAGACTGCTATTATGTAGTATTTCTTAAATGCCCCGGTCTAAACACCTCCCATAATAAACTCCTGGCTTGCTCAGGAATACAGAATAGGGTTTTTGAAAGCAGCAGGATGACCTAGAAGCTCAGGTTACACACAGTCTATATGCAAAGGCACTTTAAGTTCTCTTAAAGCAATGCATGGTATTATGCCAACACGAACACTGAGCCCAGGAAAACATACCAAGCATTTATAATGCTGGGCAAGCTTTTGGAAGGTTACAAGGATGCTCTCACCCAGGATGTTACTGAATCTTTCCACCATGGCCTGCACTTTTCTTTCCTCCGCCTTCTTCCTCTTGCTGCTGTGTACAGAAAGACGAGGAAAAAGCAGAGCTTTTTTGCCTGGGGTCTCAGGGAAGGACCGGGAGGCAGTTGCTCTGGGCAAGTGTTTGCCCACCTACCCTCCCTCTGGCTAGGATGTGATCCTAGGGTTTGATCGCTGGGGTCATGACGCACTCAAACGCAGGAGCTCCCCGGGAGCTGGGATCAGCGAGGGCAGCCCCTGGCTGCAGGCAATTTTTTAGATGGGGTTGTGGTGCGTAGGAAGAGCACTCCCAAAGCGGGAGGGCGAAGCCCGGGTAAACACACCGGGGGCACCCTCGGGAGCTGGCGAAGGAGTGTGGGACAGCAGCGGGAGCGCTCGGCAGGCTCAGTTTCGCCACATCCATGCCCACGTGGCTGCAGGCAAACACATCCCACCCCTCGGTAAGCCTGCTTCCACAGTGGTTTTAAGGACATGCGTTAAGATACCAGCAGGTCCAGAATAAGAGATGCTGTTTGCGGACGTGAGACAGTTTATAGAGAAACAATACACGTTAACCTCCATCGGGCTGGAAGTGGGGACAGGCTCTGGGCTGCCGGCGGACACCTGCTGCCTTGCCCCCGGCCGGGGCATGCCACAGGAGGGCCGATCTGGTGCGGGCAGCTGCAATCTCGCAGCCCCTCTGCCAACGAGAGGGAACCCTGCAGCCATCTAGGTACAGGTGGAAGGTTTGGGACCCTCAATCTCCTGGGCTGACTGGGTGCAGGCTGGTCCCTGTGGGCGCGTCCAGTTCTTGGGGCTGCAAAACACCAAAGGCGGAGGAGTCCTGCTCTCTGCCATCCTGCCGTCCTCTGTCAGATCATGCTGTGCTGGCAGTTTGCAAAGCTGTCTATTATCGGCACGTTAATAACCTTTCACAATGTTTAATTACTTGGAAAGGTAATTGGTCCTGTGGTAGTTCTTTAAAAAGCATGCCCAGTTCACTTGCTCTTGGCAGAGACTTCTGCTTTTTTCTCTTTCATTCTCGCAATAAATATGTTACAACTGATCCTGCTTCCAAAGGCAATACCTATTTGTAAAACAAAGAGGAAGATTGCTCCCTGGCTTTCTGCATATCAGCTCTGCAGCTGGGTGCCATGCCACAGATCTCTCCCACCGACACCACTGTGCGTGGATTCAGGGAGACGATCTGTGTTTTGGTATTTTTAATGGCTTCTCATTTAAGGTGACTGGTTTGACACACACAGCCAGGTACTCAGGAGCTTACTCTTTACTTCACCAGCAGAGCTGGCCCCACCACTGGCTGCACATAAATAAACAGCCAAGAAGACACATGTAAGTAGCCTGGTCCCCTCTGCTCGCTCACGGCTGCCCTTCAGCCACCAACAGTAGTGCCAGCGCAGGCAGCGACAAGCTGCGATGCCCGAGGCTGGGGCTGGGAAGAGGGAGCAGGAGGACCTGCAGCTGCAGGAAGAGGACAGGCAGACCGTCCAGGTGGGTGAGAGTGCCACCAGAGTCTCTTGAAGGACAGCTAAGAATGACATTGTGAGGGTCGGGGGCTCAAGACCACCACCAGATACATCTCCGCTGCATTTGGGTCCCCAAAGAAGTGGCAGGTTGCTCTCTTTCCATGCAAGGATGTCACTACTCATGACATGAGGCAACTTGTGCACATTGCCTTTGGGCTTGTGACCCCACACTGGCAACTGCAGCAACCACGGAGGTTTGGCCCTATCTTGGAGCCCACCAGATGATTGCTGCATCCCCCTGAGGCAGCTTGGGACCACTGTGTAGGCACTGTTGGGGTCCCCATGGCTGCCCCTTGCCACCCTGGTGCAACCCTGGGACCGCAGAGCCAGCCTGAGAGCAGATCTGCCTCGGAGCAAACACCCTCTGGCAATTCTATGGAGGGCACACGCGTGCATGCACACGCACGCATGGATGCACACATGCATATCTGCGAGCCCATGGGGACCTGGCGTGTGAGAACCTGCTCTGTCCATGCCAGGGGCCAGCCCTGGGGAGGGCACGCAGCCCTTCAGGCTCAGGTTCCCACTAGCCACGGCCACAGCCTGCAGTAGCGGAAAGTATTAGACTAGATTGACTAAATTTGTCCTTTTCCACTGATGAACACTGTCCTATGAGCCAATGTGTTCCGCTTCAGCCAGGGGGTACTCACTTTTGGGGAAAAAAGCATAAAATGGTATACGAGCAAAACATTATTCATGATGGCAGCAAAAGCTTCTGGCATTTTTTTCTTTTCTCCTTAAGTACAAGCTCCTCAAAAACAAGCCAAAGCCAAACAAAAAGCCCCCAGCAGCTTTCAAAGGGCCAGGCTCTCAGCCTGCAGGTTGCTCTACATGGAGGCATAGTCAGAAGCCTGGTCCCAGTCCTGCAGCCCATCCACGCTGGTGTTTTTCTCATTTTCTTGGAAGTTTTGACAGGTTTGTTTTTTTCTTTTTCTTTTTTTTTTTTTTTTTCTACTTTAATAAAAAGAAGCTTTTAACAGCCCTGGGGCAGAAGGCTCTCACTTGCTAAATCACAAGGTTTGCCACATTGAAATGTAGGGACGTGCCCACAAATGGGAACTGGCTGTCTTAGCTTTTGTTCTTGACTGTTTGCCAGAACCCTTAAAACAGCAGGAGGAGGTTCAGCCACCTAAACATCCCTGCGTTCAGGGGAGCCTGTAAACGTGGGCATTAACGTATCAGACACCATCGATGCCTTTGCCAGCAGTGCAGGCAACCCCACTGCCAGGCGGCTGGGTGGCCGTGGGACAAGAAGGGGCAGAAACATCCAGCATGGCCGATGGTGTGTCCCTCCTGGCACAGGCGCCGGGGTTGTGCTGACCCGGGATCCCGTGTCCTTGCAGCACTCGGTTATTGTGGGCAGGAGAGAGGTGTGAATGTCAGGAAACACCATTCGGTGCTGTGATGTTAGAAATACAGTTGTCCTAGATTTTAGAGCCAGCTAAGCGATGATCCCTGTGCTGCCCCACCAGAGACATACTGACAAGAATTGCATTTGTATCAATGAGATGAATGGTCGCATTTTTCCCCTCCCAGCTTGTTTGAAGAACAGTGATGGGAAGGGACAGCAAGGGACCAAAACTTGTAGATCGGAAGAGATGACAAGCAAAATGCTGCTCTTAAAGAGCCAAAAAGCAACCTCTAGTGCCGCCAGTGGTGGTAGGTTCTTCCTCAGCACAGACCTAACCCATAGCTCTCCATGCCATTGCAGGGCTGTATATCCTTATTTAAGTTGGACAGCACACCTCAGTTCTCAGCTACAGATATACTTAGACTTCTATTTCAGTCATAGACTTGGAGAAAGACCAGGTGTACACCTCAGACCTTGCCTATAGTCATTCCTTGGCCACCTCACTGTTCTGCTAATGTTTATTTAAATGGATGAGGGGTGGAGCATGATGCAGCAAGGGGCCAAGAAGCTCTCCTAACATCCGTGCCTCAGCTGGGCTCGTCAGCCACCTCGCTGTGATGTTTTAACCTGGGAGGTCTGGGGCAGCACTGCATCTGCCTCCAGGCTCCACCCCAAGGTGCTCAAGGTCCTTTAAGTCCCTTCTGCTTCAGTTTCCTTCCCGTGTGTCCCAATAGGGCCACCTCAGAGGCATTTAGGTTTTCGACAAGCTGCACTGTTCACCTCAGACTCTACTGGGTACAAACTCTACAGCAAGAGTCCCCTGGTCTTCGCCTGCAGCTCTCAGTATCAGCTTTCCCTTGGGCTTTCCTCCATGAGTCCCTGCATACCTTTGAATTACCGAGGAGCTCAGGAGCTCCAAATTATCCTTTCCCTGGGCTTTCCATCCCCCTTTAGGTCTCTCTTGGAAAAGTAGATGGGATGGAGCTCAGCTACTGCAGCACCTAGACCTTTCCTCTACTCTCCTTGACCATCTCCTCCGGAATTTCCACCATCACGTGGCTCCCACCTGGTCAGCGGAGCCTCCACCGGAGCAGGGATGACCACCTTTGGAGGGCGTCCCTGCTCCAGCAGAGCCTCCCCTGACTGTGAGGCAGCACCCACGCTCCCAGCACTGCCTCAACCCCATCACTTGGGTGAAGGCTAATGAAGATGTGCAGGTAGATGCCCACCCCTGAACCACCTCCTCAAGTTTGCAGGTCCCATGAGGCGGGCGAGCCAAACCTCTTCCCTCACAACGTCATGGCATTAGGTTATAAAGTTCAGCTTGTCAGTAAGTAAGCCAGTCCCACCCACGACTTCTTTCCACATAATTATGGTTCGCGGATATACCAGGGAAAAAGGAGAGCCCCTGCCGGAGATGCTGACGTCTTTTTCCTTTCAGGTTCAATGGCTGCTTTATTGCGGTTGGGTTTTCTTCCTCCCCGCCGCCTGGTCCTTCTCTGACTGGAACCGTTCCCCTCCGAAAAACGTGGTGACTTTTGCTAAAAAGCAGTTCTGCCACTTCTGTAGCAAGGCAGCACTCACGAACGGCACAGTGGTAGTTACGGGATGTGTGGTTTACCTCAAGACGTCACATCTCCTCTCTCCAGAGACATCAGAAGGTTTATTGCTCAAATTCGGCTTCGATTGTATAAAGGAAAAAGGCCCTGTGACTTTCACTACTACTTTTAATGTTCTAAGAAACCTTCAAGCTCCTTTCCCCAGGCTGCTTCAAAGGCCAGTTAGCTGGGGCGCAAGATGCTGCCTTTTGGTAAATATATGCATACAAAGTGTGGTCTAAAATCCCATGAGTCAAATTGCAGTATTTCCTACCCAGGGAAAGGAGCAGTTGATTTTGTTTGGGGATTTTTCCCAGGCGAAGAGTGGCCAGAAAGCAGGGCTTCGAGTACCAGATTTGCACTTTCTGTTTTTAAATACTTTTGGAGGGCAGAAGGGTTGAAATATCCAGCGTGCCTCTTTCAGTGCTGGAGCCATGATGCTCGGCTGGAAGATGGTCCCTGAGGAGCCATTGCCAGGGATGGCCGTGGTCCGTGCAGGGAAGGAGGGCACCAGGGCTGGGCTCACCCAGCACAGCATCATGCTCTGCTGAGGCAAACACCAGCCCAGCAAAAGCCGGGCATCCTCTCTGCAACAGGAAAGCTGTGAGACGAGAGGCGGGCATGCTCGGCCGTGCCGGACGCGGGCAGCATGGGGCTGCATTAGTGCACGCTAAGAGAGAGAGCTGAGAAAGGAAACCAGCAAACCAGATCTCCCTGTCCCAGCAAAAAAAAAACCCAACCATGCAGAAGGTAAACAAATACCATCACCAGTGGAAACCCAGCCATTCTCATCTCCTTCACATAGGCAGTGGGGAATGGTGCAGGGCTGTCCAGCCAGGCTGCTGGCTCTTCAGCGAAGAGTGCCGGTGCCGACATGGAGATGCACTGCGACTCGGGGGAGCCCAGCTGCCGCCATCCACCCCAGATTTGGTCCTCTCCCTGGTTTTACTGGTGGACACACCCCTGCTTTACTCACAAGCCGCCCCCAGGTTTTAACAGCTTTCCCCCTCTGCAGACCCATGTCAAGCTGAACTAGTATGAGCATGATGCTGTGAATCCTCAGGGCGTGAGGTTTTGCCCATACAGCAGCTGATGTGCTTTTCATGAGCTGTTTCAGCCTTGCGTGAGCCACAGCGAGTGGGGTCTGCAGGCAGCACTCCTGAGAGCTGCCCACCCAAAGCCGTGACGATGTGTGGATGGGCAAAGGGTGCAAAGGCAAACTGTGCTATGGCCTTTTGCTTGCCTCAGTTTTGAGAGTTCAGCCGCAGTGTCTGACCAGAACCACGACCGAGATCCCCTTTGTTAAAGTCATCATTTCTGATTTCCCGTGTGGTGCCTGAGGATGGGGTCCCCAAGGGAGGTGCCGACTTCCCTTATTTTCATATAAAGACACTGCGCTACGCCTAATGAACGCAGGGTTTACTCATGGGTGCCTTCCTCCCGTGTACAGTACCGCGCTGTGACCTGCCCAGGAAACGCAGCTGGTTTCCTGCCAGCGAGATGGGCAGCGCCTCGTTCACTGAAGAGCTTGTTCACCTGCCTCTCGCTCCAGCGCCAGCCTCTCGGGCTCTTCCAGGAAGGTTCTCATCCGCGGATGAAAAGCGCTTGCCAAAGTGATGAGCGGTGCTCACAACCCTCATGCGTGGAAGGAAAGCGACCCACCCCAGCTCCGGCAGCCGGAGCTTGACACCTGCCTCCCCGCTGGCCGGGATGTGGGATGCACACCAGGGCAAGGGAAACGGTTACAACACAACCAGGTGGAAGATGCGTGTGCATGTGTGCATTGCAAGAACATTATTTCCTAATGCCGAGGTGTGAATAGGGAAGGAGTTCCCTTCAGCAGAGCTGCAGTGAGGAGATGCCAGGGATGGGCACCTTCATCCCCAGCACTCTGTCTCTGCTGGAGCTGGCAGGCTCCTGGCATGAGTTAATTAACCCTTCAATTGCTGAGGAAGCTCAGAGGACCTTAATTTGACAGTCACCGTAAAAATATTTTGTCTGTCAACAGAGTCTTTCATCCAAGGATCTCAAAGTGCTTTACAAGTATTAATTAAACTCACCAAGGTAAGTATGAATAATTACTGTCATTGAACAGCACGAAGAACTGAGGCCAAACTTGCCCAAGAGCATCGGTCAGGCCCCGGGGACTGGCGTGGAAGAGGAGCAATTCCCAGCTGCAGTCGCCAGACCACAAACCCTCCTGCAGAGAACAGCCTCAGCCTGCAAACCAGCCGACTCTGCCGTGCTCTGGCTCAAGGGTGTCCTCCCCTAGAAGATCACGTGTTCAAAGGACAGGAAAAAAAATTATTTTCATTTTGGAATAGAATGCAATCGATGTCACTGTAAAAAATTTAGGCAAAAATGACATGAAAATCTAAACTCCCCATATCAGTGTGAAAGCTTTCTGAGTAACAGAAAAGGAATGCTGTTTCATTTATCCCATGTCTTGTGTTAGTCCCTTCTACTGTTTTATGTGAGGTTAGTAGTTTCTAAAAGTAATGGATAGCAAATCAGGTGTTGAGGAATTAGGGACAGAATTTAAGGACTATTTTAAACCCCAAATGATCAAACCTTCACTTATACAAACTTGGTTATTATTTCCCCTTCCTATTAGATTTGCAGGTCTTGGGAGAACTTTCATTTTTCTATGCATCCAACCATCCTGTACCAAGGAGTTTCAGATCAGGATTGCTTAGGTTGCAAGTTCAGGTCTATTTTAAGGTGATAAAGACTCACTATTATAATCTAGTCTGAACTCTTGCACAGCCCAAGCCAGAGGAATTCAGCTATTTACCTTGTAGATAGCCCAACTACTTACATCACATTATTTGGTTAATTTTCATGGATGTATCTGTAACTGCTGAAGGTCTCTGAAGTTTCCCCACCTTCCAAACCCTGCTCCACGTTGCATGGAGAGGCTCCAATATTTCTTGTTTGCAAATTCCTTACCTACAGGAATGTTGTGGGAATGAATATACAAATATTGTGAGATACGAAGCTATCAGAGCAATGGGGAGGGGAATCATAAATATACCTCATGCAGGTAATAGCGGCTATAAATTCTATTGCCTTGATCCACCTTGGTACCGACGCTCTGCAGAACTACTTGCTGTGCTCGTTCCTCTCTCCATGGCAAGCTTCACTGTCTATTACTGATATATAACTATAACATTATGGTAATCTTCTGGACGGTTCCAGGTAAAAGCAGCCTTTTGAGTTTGAATTAAACACTTTCCAAAGCAATCGCAGCTAAACTGAAGAATATCCATATAAGGTGTGTTATGGGGTTAAACTGATGATTTGTCTTATGCCAACACAACTTTCCCGCGCAAGTATTTTTTAGACAGCTATTTGGCCCCTGAGTTCAAACCAAGCTTGACACCTGAGCCACCACAGATGGGGCTCTGAGGGATGAACGCTACTCAGCGCGAAGAAACTGAGCAGGTGACTCTTCTTCATCATAGAGGATGCTTTAGCATCATAACTGGACTGGAGGTGATGGGAACGTCTCCCCCAGTGGAGCAAAGGTGGGGATGGTCTCCCAGAAGGGGAGCCAACGGGGGTATGCTGCACATGGGGAGGAAACACCATTTGTATGGTGGTGGCACCACGCATCCAGGCATGCAGTGGGAAGGATCAGCAGGCTCAGAAGAATCCTTCCTCTTCCTCCCCACGCAGAGGGCCATCTGCCCTGTGGCTCCACTAACCCAGGTGCCTCTGCCCCATGCCTCACCCTGCCCATCCAGCATGCAGATGGTGGTGGACCCACAAGGACCTCCTCACCCACGCAACTCGAGTGCCTGTTTCATTGCTGCTGAATCCCTGAGCAGCTTCAGATAAAATGGACAGGCAGGGCAGTGGTACAGGATTTCAAGTTACTGACCACTTAATTAAGAAGGGGGAGCCTCTTCTCGAGCAGTGTTGGAAACCTCCTCACCCAAGCCATCACAAACTGAGCTCGATGAAGTGTTTCAGATCGGTGCTGCCTGTTTCCAATTACATCTGAGAGCATTTCTGCAGTGAAGAGCCAAAGTCTTGATTTATAGGCTTTTGGGCAAGGGAATGCAGTGGTTTTTATTATCTTTATCTCTAAATCTGCTCTTGTTACTTGTTGCTTACAACAAACTTGCAGAGTTTAATGCAAAGGTCTTTTGTTAGGGTTTCGTACACTCAGATGCTAAAATCCTTCATTAAAGCCCAAGCTAATTGCTTCTGCATCAAATAGACAGGCCCATCCTTTTCACTCCACTCAGTGTGCCTTTGGGAGGGGAATGCGTGTTTTGGGATGGCATCTCCTCAGAAGGTGAGTGAGCTGGAAATAAACCTCATGCTGAGGCTATACATACAGCCATGCTGCCGTCCGTCCCACTCAGACCTCGGCCATGGCCGGAGCCTGAGCATTCGCTCGCACCTCGCGGGCACCGTGGATGGTGGGAGAGGCAGCCAGCCCGCTCCTGCGCCACGCGCTCTGCACCAGACATTCCTCTGGCTAGATTTTCTGCTGCATTGGCTTCCCACATATTTATCCTGACATCACATGGGCTGGGGCCCTTCCCGCCTCTGCCCAGCGTGAGTTTGCTGTGCAAAAAAAATCACTTTTAGAAAACAACGTCTTCTGTGGAAGGAAAATGCTCAAATGCAGTGAAGAAGTTTTATGAGCTTTGCCTCAATACTTGTTGTGCAACATCCTTACGGGATTTCATTATTTATGATTTTATCTAACTACAGTCTATGCCTAATAGCTCGGAGGTGCTGTTGATTAATTTTTTCCAGCTCTTTGATGTACCGGCAATAACTTGTCCATGTTGCCCTGTGTCAGTAAAGTGGAAATTGCCACGGCACAGTCAAGGTGTGGTATCATGAGGTGGTCAAAGCCAGAATAACTGCCCGCGTCCACAGTAGGACCGAGGTTCCCCCCGGCAATGCTCTCCCTGTGTGCATTGGCTGATGGTGCCGTAATGAGTCAACTCATTAAAATAGGAAAAAAAATGAACCCAGCTGAAAAATATTGTTGTTGTTTTTTTTGCTGGGTTAGTGAGTTGAACTTTCCATGCGACCAGGTATGTCCTCCTGGCGTGGAAGATGAAGGGAGCAATGAGGCAGCGAGGAGTGGCGGGAGAGGAGGAAGAGGAGGGAGAAGGGCAAGCGGGGGCAGGCTGCAAGATCATCTTTTGACACCACACCCTATGCATGGACACTGTCAGTCTAATTCCTACCGTACTGGTTCCATCCTTGATGTTGTAATCTGTTTCTGTGAATCTTTTCAATTAGGTAGTGATTTATTGGTTCGTGGGGTGGGTTTGGACAACCTCCAGCAACAGACATGAAATCCATTACCATGCTGAGCTCTATCCTATTGCCTGCAATGCAAAGGCATGAAATTTTTTTCTCCAGGAAATGAATCTTTTTTAAAGTGATTATACGATTATATGACTAGACCATCGAGTGATGTAAACCTGCCTGTTTCCAAAAGCTTTGGTGTAGTTACACCACTTGCAAAAGGATTTGCTTCAAAATTTTTAGCTGTCCCAGCACATTAGTTGCTGATTAACTGGAGGTCTTCCTGAAAAGAGTGCATTTATCAGCATAAACGGACTTCTTTGTTCCCTTACGTAGAGGTTTTCAGACTACCCAAGCTAAAGTGTTTGCCAGTTCAAAATTTATTATTTCTTGTCATCGCTTCTCTTATAGTCATCACCTCTCTGGTACTAGTCCAATTCTGTGGATTTGTCAATCACCACCACAAAGAAACCCAGAGCCAAAATAAACCTGGCACAACTTGATTTCTGTATTACAAATGTACTGGCACAAACGTCCACAAAATCTCCCATTTCAGCAAAGTGCTTGAAATCCCATTGACTTCAATTAGTAAGTTAAGCAAGTGCTTAAATGCCGTGTTTGAACTGGGGCCTGAAGACTGTACCTTGGCCAACTAGATTAGTTGACTTTTTTTTTTAAATAGTTATGCAGCTTTTAGAGGAATTTCCACATTTCAGTTTAGTCAAGACATCAAAAACTTGGGTGAGATCAAGGAGAACAGAAAGCAGATACTATGTTGTCGTCTGGCATCTTTCATTTACAAACTGTTTGTAGTCAGTTAAGCATTAAGGATTCAAGGAGAGTGAATGAAACAATGAGATGGTCTTCTAGGACAGTACCCTCTTCCTAAAGTTATGGGGTCAAATCTTGGGAAAAAAAAAAAAAAATCTTACTCAGGCAAAACAACACAAGGAAGGGAATTACTGACGTATAAGATAAGGGAGAAATGTGGACCACTACGAATAGGCTTTACTTCATGGTAGCTGATGGTGTCTGGCAATTTTATACTACACGCTACTCCTGTTCTCCCTGTATGCAATTACATAGGCATATCAGTGTAATGCATGGTTATTACAAAATAACCACAACATGCTGGGAAGAACATTTTATGCTTCTTAGTTGGACAAGGCTCATCTGGTCTTAATCTGATTTTTTTTTTCTTCTTAAGGAACATCTTCTATTTTAAGATTTTCCCCATTTAGCCAATGGAATCTATGTTAATTTGACCTCTATTAAATCAAAGTTTTTCCATTATTCTCTCTGCTGATCAAAGAGCTCTGGGGCAGTTTCCTGAGAGGCAGACATACCTTTCCACTGGAGCAGGAAGGCAGAGCAGCAGCATGCAAATGCTCCCCCACCTTCCTGCTGTTGGGAAAGCGGCTTCCAGCCCAGCCGCCTCCTAAGCCGGCTGCTTGTGCTTCAGCTCCAGACCCGCACGCTTCCCTCGCCCAAACCCGTCTCTCCTGGGCACGCTCACGCTGCCCCACCGGGAGTTTTTCCGGTCCCTTTTCCAACTGGCTTTGGGCACCTTGCTCAGCACTGAGGGGAAATCCTCGGGAGTTCTGCCTGCACGGTGGCTCTGCTCAGCCACGCAGCTGCTGAATGACAGGGGGGTGGCAGCAGCTTCTTTGCCTCTTTGTTTTTGATAAGACTGGCAGGGACTTCTGCCTTACGCAGGGCTCATTTCCACAGGCGACTGGGAAGATGGGCACTGAGCCCACCCGGCATCAGCCGGAGCCTTCCACGAGCAGGGCTAGCGGAGGAGCAGCCTGGCCCTGGGCTCCGGTGTGAGCCAAGGTGCGCGATGCTGGCATGGCCAACAGTGGGCCAGCAGGCTCCTGAGGAAACTCTGCCTATTCCCAACTAGCGTCAGGAGGCTTCCAGCTTTAGGCAATAGTCTAAAGGACTGAAATCTCGTACCCAGTGACTCAGGGCATGGCTATGCCACATGATGGAGTGGGGTGAAGAGTGCGGAGCCCGCATGGGGAGGAGCACGGCCTTTGGCCTCACGCCGCTCCCACGCCGCCCCACCGGGTCGTCCTGCCGCTTGGCTGCGGGATGGGACGCGCCAGCTCCGGCACAAGCCAGCTGGCTGCCGGGGCAGAGCGAGGGCAGCTGGGGAGCCTCCACACCGCCCTTCCCGGCACATCCACTCCTGGGCAATGCCAGCGAGACGCAGCAGGAGAGACCCAGGCCGAGGACAGAGCTGTCTCCCAGCCTTACACCGAGACCCAGAACGGCCTTCCCACGCCCCAGCAAGGGTGGGAGCAGCAGCCCTGGCTACAGCATGGCCAGGCCTGGCCCCCATCCCACCCTGGAGCAGCCATGCTGCCCTGGACGGGTCAGATCCCTGCTTTTTGCCTCAGTCCCTTGGTTGTAAAATGGACAAAAATACTTCACAAAGGTGTTGTGAAACCTAATTAATTAATACCTGTAATGCACTTTGATGTCCTCGCATGAAAAGTCCTATATAACTACAAAGCATTTTTAATTTTATAAAGCAAGAACTTCTTGCTGTCTTGCCTTGGCAAAGAGGCTGATTAGATTTTATCAGTTTTGCTGTTTACATGTACAGAAACTGCTGCAGTATGATTTGGATCCTGTCTTGTTTTTAAAAAGTACCTTAGTAAAATGACAGAAGAGTTAATTTGGGTAACTTCAGGGAGCAGCCAGAAATGACTTTATCTTTACTGTCAATGAAATAAGCTAAATAGTCCTTCAAGAAAAAAAGCCCCACAAAACCCAACCCAAACCAAAAAGCTGACATATCTGTGCATACTGGTGTGTCCCAATCACACCTGCAGTAACTGTACCGAAAGGCCTTCTAGCCCGAGCTTAAGGAAAAAGCCATACTACAGGAGCACTTAATCCTGCATTTAAACGATTGCACAGGGCTTGTATTTCATAGAAGTCAACTGGCTCCAAAGTAAGAGCCTGTTTAGGCCAAATCTTGCTGGCTATTTTTGTCTATCTGCTGCTAAGACTGTTCCTTTTGCAGTTTTACTACTTAAGTGGTAGAGACCCAACCTGGGGAGCTGGGACTGAGGAGCCTTGATTCTGCTTTCATCGTGAAACACACAGCGCTGTCACGCCAACAGACATGATTGCAGAGCCCGTGCTTTAATTTACACTCATTTGATAACTTGTCTTAAAACAGAAGGAAGCCATGCTGTATGGCCCTTCCCTTAGAGGGCTGTGATGTATGTGCACAGTGGAGGGATGAAAGTGCAGCTTTAAATGTTAAAATTCCCAACAGGCCTGTCCAGCGCTGCATCTAAAGATGCACTAATAAGTTAATGACAAAATACAAATGCGTTGACTCCTGTAATTTAGAAAACTGGAGCCGAAGGAGTCTTAATAATCCTGCTTTTCTTTCCCAATTAACACTGTTTACTTTCTGCATTTCCTTGACCTTGAAAAGCGATCCTACACAATTCCACGTACTTGCCTCCACCTTTAGCCCTTACAGCATGAATGCAGCACCCAGACTGTGCACGGCTCAAGTGGCGTCACACTTGGTTTAAACTGGGTTATAAAACTAGAATAAAACTCCATATAAACATTTACTCCACATTTACAAGACATACTTTGCAGTAGGTCCTCCCAGGACAGGATAATTTCAATGCACTCAGCGGTGTCGTTCCTGACAGACAGCAGCACAGCAATGATGAGTCTCTGCTCCTTCCCTCTCTGGCTACCAGCACCCATTTTCTCTCCCTTCCGTGAAATCTAAAAGTGGCTGTAAGCTTGGACAGTATTTTTTTGCTAATACAAATACATAAATACACACATGAAGCACACTGCAAAGGGCTTGGGCCCTTTATATGCTGTTGTTCCAGCAGCCTCCTCAAAGCTTGGGGATGCCCAGAGTTGCCTGCGAGCAATAAGCAATTGCTCACAAGCACTTTTTTGGACTTTTTGTTTTGTTTTTAATGACACCTTCTCCCTGTGCTAATCTGGACGGGGTTCGGAGGACAGTGGGATCCCGTGTATGGCAGCGCGGCTGGCAGTGCTGCGGCTGAGCTCGGCACTCGCAGCCCACCCTGCCTGACGGAGCAAGAAGGGAAGGAGCCGAAGTCCAACTCAGGTGTGAGCAGATGGAGGCAGGAATACACACAATGAGATGAAACTAGGTGCATTGCCGTTGCAAAACCAAATAAACAACACATCTGGAGAAAAAAAAAAAAAAAAGAAAAAAAAAAGAGGCCCCCAAAAACCAGCTTGGACAAAACCCTTTCCTTCCCTCAGCCCCCCAGCAACAGCGGCTTGCAGAGGCTGAAGTGTTTTCACACTGAAAGCATGGCAGCATTTGGGAGCTTTCTCTACAGTCTACAAATAAACAGAACCCAGGGAGTGTTTTGCATTCAATAGTTAATCACAGTTGGCTGAGTGTTTATGTTTTTCTTCACTGTAAAGGCATTCTTGGTCCGCCTCCCAAACAGCTTGTTTTGTCTGCGAGATTTAATCTTGAGTGGCAGGACTAGGCGCAAAGACAAACCTCAAAACAATTCTTATTTTTCTATAGCAAGATGTCAGGATGTAAAATCTAACTTCCCTGCAAACGGGCCCCTCAGGTTGGCATGCACAGGGCTTCTTGCTACAATTTCCAGTCTGTCCTGATAGGGTGGCCCATGAAGCAGCTCATTTCACTCATTTTTAACTCTTTTTTAACTCTTTTCTGTTTGTGAGCTGCTCTTAAATAGTCTAAACAACTCCAAACAACTAGAATTCAATGCACGTTGGACCAGTTTCCAGCCCTAGCTCCTCCCTGAAGAAGCATCTTGTTTGTATACAGGGAGCATTGGCTCCAGATGCCCAGCCTACTTTCAAATCCAAACATAGTTTTCTTCAAGGCAATGTCAAGGTACCTTTGATAAAAATGAAAGGATGATGCAATATGTGTACAGTGCTTCAAGTATTCAAGCTACCCTGCTCAGAATTAGCGTAGGCAGTTACTTAAGAGCACTGTGTTGTATAGACATCAGCCACATTTTTTCAGCTGTTCCTACTAACACGAGAGTGACTGAAAAAGTACTGAATTCATGTCTTTGCACTTCTAAGATCTGAAAATAGTTAGAAACGGTGAACTTTTGAAATCTCACCACTTTTGCTCTTCATTTTGTTTCCACATGCTATTGTCTCTGAACAATCTTTAAAGGTAGGTAACATCAGGTTGTGCTTAGATCTGTATCACAAGTTTTAAAAAAAATAATAAATCCACATCCAAGTTGCCTGAGAGGTATGTCTGCAGGTCATTGAGTCCAACCTTTCACTTGAAGCAGGACTATCACCAGTTGCTAGATCAGGACCACCATGGTATTGCCTGCTCATGCCTCATAAACCTCCAGGGAGATGCCCCAGTCTCTGGGGGCACCTCTTTCACTGCTGGACTCTGTCCTCTTGGTAGAAATGCTCTCTGCCCTGAGCTTGGTATCCTGGAAATTTGTGCTTTTGGAGGAAGAGTTTGTGATAGAAGTTTCCCTGTAAACATAATCCGACAGAGCCTGAAGGAAGGAGTCATGAAACTCCCGCAAATTCCTTCCAACAGCTTCTTGCAGCTCCCCTAATCCTGTGTATAGAACACTAGACATAGGTATGCACTTCTGTTCTTTCCCCTATATGCTTTAAAATCAGTAGAAGTTACTCTTAGCAAAGATGGGGTCTATACAAATAACATGTTAAGTGATGCTGGTAACCTCCAGCACCTTCTGAGAAATTTCTCTGAGCTGATTTCAAGCACAGGACCTCCTTCTTGAGCCTGCTCCAAGGTATCTCTGGAGCAGAAAAGATAAATAACACTTCACACAGTATAGCTAATGTGGGCACCCTTTTGTCAGAGTGTATCACAGTGCTGAATACATGGTTCAATTTTAAAAGGGCCAAATAATCCCATGGTCCATTGCTAAAGCACCATAATAAAAATAATGCTAAATTCAACAAGATAGCCATTGTAAGTGCAGAAGGAATACTCCTGTCATCCGTAACAAGCACAACAAACCAATGATTAGATTATTTTGGACTCTCTCTTATAAAGTACCCCAGCAACAGCTAATACCAGAGACAGGGAATCAGATTCGACCAAGTGATGTCCTGACAGACACCACCTCCTCTTCGAAGCAGGTACCTCTAAGTGTTGTTTGCAGCTTTGCTTTGAAAAGCCTTTTTCCTCATGAGCAGGCATTTACCCAGCTTTGCATGAGCAATCCATGTCGGTGCTGAACACCCATCCACTGGAAGAGAGGAAGGCATGATCAAGTTGCGGGGGTTTTTCATGCAACCTGCCCATAATTAGCCTCAAGCAGCGGCTGAGTCACTCACAAGAGTCCCGGGTGCTATTAGGACCAGACACGCCACGGCCCAGCATATAATTATACCAGCCACCACCGTGCGGAAACTGCTCCATTTAGCTATCTGACCCCATTAGACAGAAGCTGTTATTTCTTCTCTGCTACAAGCACTGTGGGTGCTCTGAAGAAGATGAGCCCAATTCTCACAGCACAAACTCATTCACCCAAACTCACCTCTTTCTTGCTGAAACCAGAAGATGCTGTCCTCTTTCCTGGTTCACCCGTGGACTGCCTGAGAGCACCCCTATGCTCCAGACGCAAACAAGGATGCTGAGACACAGTGCCTACTGGATTCAAGGGACAGGGAGACGAGTGCAGAAAGTCTAGGGAGCGCAGCGTGCTACAGTATCTTTTTCACCAGAGAGCGATGATAAAACCACCATTGAAACAAGCCACAGAACTGAAGAAATGTAAGAAACAAGCTGTTTCTATAATAGATTTTTATTTGGACATTTTGCTTCCCCTTCTCATAACGAGGATAGCAAAGTTCAGATGGGAAGCTGGTTGCTGGTGGCCCCTGAACTTTTTACGTGCCTCTAGGGCTGGCGATGCAAGGAGAAAGCTTGCTGCAGTGTCCGCTCTCCGGTAGAACGGAGGCAGCTGAATAGAGAGCAGGCTCGGTTGGCCAAAACACACAGGAAATCACCCTTAGCTGGCAGGGGTGTACTTGAGTTGCAGATTGATTCTGCAGCTGCCTTCTCCTATCAAGGCGTTAAGAGGAAATGCCAGGCTTCAGCAGCAGCAGCGTGGCATTCCCCTCCGGCACAGCTCCTCTGTTGGGTACAAAAATGAACCTAGCCCCAGCTGATGAGCAACCAAAGCCTGTTACCTTCTGCAGCTGGGATCTCACAGAGAGGGAGCAAGGGGGACCCAGGCAGTAGAGGAGGCTACATATAGTGACTGTGCCAGTGGAGGTCTGTTCGCTAGCCCTCTGAGGAAAAGCAAAAAAAGGTCAGTTTTGTCACTCCTGGCTGTCAACCTGTCAGACCGAGTTCAAGTGAGGTTTGCTGGGAAGGATGCGCGGATGCTTGGGCTGCTGCTGACTGTGCAGTTAGAGAAGAAACGCATGGCTCCAACCTCAAGCTGCTATTCCCACACCAGTGCTACATCCCTTTCGAAAGACACAAATAAACTCGATGGCTCCAATTTTTAAACAGGTACTAAAAAACTTTTGCTGAAAGGGACAGTGGAATAAAGGAAACAATGTCAGATTATGATCAGCTTGAACAATTTCAAATAAACACCAAAGAAATAAAATGTACCCTGTTTGCTGGCAGGCTTGATGGCTTACAAAGTACTCGCCCCACCCAAATCAAGGGCTTGAAATGGAGCAGCAGTGGAACAGAAACCCCTGATAGCATAAGATTTGCTTTTCCCTGGTACTGCATTGCCATCCTCAGGGATAGAAAAAGCATCATTAGGGTTTAAATAGAGTTTGATGAAAACACGGAGCACCCCAAGGATCAATTTTCACCATGGGCAGCTGCAGCACGAGGCATTAATTCTTCACCCTCTCTGGTGACAGGAGAAACGCAGGGAGCTGTAGGCACAAATAATGCTAGACTTCTAGTGTGTATTTTGCTTTTCATGCCTGCAATTAAACGCTTGCTTTACTTCCTGTTGGTTAAAACTGTATTTATTCTTTAGCGCTGCAAGAAAAACCTCCTGTATTTTTTTTAATTTGCACTGGGGACACGTTTGAAGGCCCATATTGTAGACCCAGCAAGTGGCAGGGCAGCCGCCAAACCTTGCTTCCTTTGTTGATTTCTTGATGATTTAAGACCTATTTTCAGCAGCTGATCCCTGGTCCCCCCCTGCCTTTTTGCTTGGTAACTACCATTTTAACAAAATGGTGTTTGTGCTGTGGCCTGGAACCAAGAATTGAGCTTTTAAATGTAAGACAGGGAACAGAATAGGAAAAGCAGCACTAGAATCACCTACACGCCAAGGCTTTTCAAGCTACATGCTTAGAAATACATGGCAGAACCCTTGAGCTCTTGCAGAATAATATTTAGACTGCTAGTCTTATTTCATACATAGCTAAAATTACTGCATGTTTCTGGTATTTGTGTTGTTAACCTTCCCCCAGCACAAAGCTTGAAATTATTCTCTGAATCTACAGAAATCAGTAAATAAAAAGTATTAAAAACCCCTGTACTGTTGATGTACATTTTTCAGACTTTTACTGGCTTTGCCCACAGGGACAAACCCTATTGTTTCAAAGTACAAACAGGAAAAGATATAGCCTGATCAATGGTTTATTTAGGTGCAGGCTTCCTTCAGAAAAGGAGAATACACTTTCCCCCTGCTGATGCTAAGATGCAAATCAAACCAAGATTTGGTGCAAAAAAATGTATCCAATGCCATCAGCATGATTATCTTCTCTGTCCTGGGTAACAACGGAGCCTTTCCTCAGAACTGTTCTGTTGTGGAGAATACAACACTAGGCTTAATAAATAAAAAAGTTTCTACTGATTATTGTTACAGCAAATAATTCTCTATTTAATGTAAGCCCATAAGATGCCAGCACACACCTTGTTGCCTTGTTAAAGCATAAACCTCAAACTTGCTAAAAATAGCAGTAACTAGTAAGGATGAAACAAAATCGTCCCAGAACATTACAGACACCTGAAAATAAAAACTGAAAAGGAGATCACTTAAGTGATTTTCAGTAACATTTAAGAAGTAAGTGTAACCTTTAGGTTTAATGAGCGTTACAATACATCAATTACAGAGACATAAGTAATTTAAGGGAAGAGCATTCACTGGCAGTCAGTTTGGTCACAGACTTCATTTGCTTCACAGGGCAGGGACAGCACCCTGTAATTAACAGTCATGGTCAGAAGCCGTGTCCAAAGCTTGTTACCTCCTTGCAGCACACCTTTCTCACAAAGCTGGAAAGGTGAGAAACTCTCCTTCTCCACCGACAGCGCACTTAACTTACCCCTTCATCCCCATGGATCGCTGCTGTGTATACATGGTATTAGAAACATATTTTATACTTGCAGGGGTGACCCTCACATGCTACTAGGGGTTTGTACCACCTGCTGCTTCTCTGGTTAAGGGTACTGACATAAAAGGATGTGTAAGCAGCAGTCCCTACTCACTACTTAAACAGGGTTTTGACCTCTGCTAAACCCCCAGCCTTGTATTAGGGGGCACTGCTCGATGGAGACTACTCAGACTTAGTCCTCTCTTTCCTAGGTAAGAAGTCTCTGCGTAAAACCACCTGAAGTAACACTTAAGGTACTGCACTTCATTGCTAAATCCCGTCTCCCAGCTGATTCACCAAAGATGCTTATTGCTGCAAGCGCCAGACAGGCTGAGAAAGGAAACACACTTCTCAAAAACTGACTCAGATCTACTCTGTCTATGAACAGGAGGATGTTCAAGGACACCGATGATACCAAAAATGCTGCTGATTCAGCAAACGGAACGTGGCGATCAACAAAGCAATGACCAGTACAACAGAAAGATCAGTGAAGGCCAAACTACATACGATATAGTTAACTTTTATTTATTCTTCCAGCTGTTTGTCCAGTCTCTCCAGCACGTTCACAGAAAGTTTAAATTTGAAGCTGAAAGATATGGCATTACTTCCAGCACAGTGGATTACATATGCAGATGAATAAAGGCTTGACTATAAGTTTCCACTTTAAGGACCTTTGGAAAATTGTGCATTAATGGGGCATAGTAACTACAGACTTACTGTAGTCTTTCAATCAAAATTATGAGAGAGTAGAATTTAGGCTTTTTGATATGTTTGTAGCATTGCTATTTTTCCTCTATGTTTTGTGGTTCTCATAAACCAAAGAAACTAGCCTAGGTCTGACTGTTCCTTTCAACTGCATATATCGCATAATAGGAAAGAAAGCACTTAAAGTCTCATTGTCATTACACTGGCCACAATGGATATTATCACAAAACAGGAGATAACAGAAATAACTCCAACTTATTAGATTACAATTTTTGTGACTAACTTAAATGCCTTCAACAAATACTTGATTCAATATAAAATTATTCTAATTAACACTCTTTTCCGATGTAGTATTTATATGGTAATGGAGAGGAGAGTTCATTCATTTCCATGTTTTTCTTCCCAATACCCCATTTATAGTGCTAACAGCCCCAATACATTCTTCTGAGAACTATCAGGAAGGGCTCCATAAAATACTGTGCAGGTCAAAGAGTACAGGGTGGCTTTGAAAAAAAAAACTTCATTAAGTGTAAGAAAAATGCCTTTTCTTCTAATCTAAAATTTGATAGGCTTGCAGATTTTATCTTAAACACAATTTGGTTTCTAAACTTTTCTACCTTTTTTTTTTCTTCCCAAATATTATCAGCTGTAGCATAATGTAAAACTAGACTGAAACCATTGGTTAGTTTCCACATATGCTAGTGAAAAGTTGGTGAAGCTACTGAATTCAACATAAGGAACTGCTGGTTTAGGCTTTTTATATCCTCAAAGACTTTTCTTGCATGGCTTCTAAAACTCTTAGTCCTTCAATAAGTAAAGCAGTCCTTTGTCCAAAATTACTAGGACTGAGGTGCAGTATGCATTTTTGGTTGAAAATGTTTATCAATTCTGAAGAGTGGACCTCTTTTCAAAACATTTTCCAATTGCTAGCCTTTGAATCATAGTAACTTCTGAAAAGATAAAAGAAAAATACTGGTGCCACTTGGACAACCAGGTATATAAAGTAAACAGTATGTCATGGGGCAATCACTACAACACTGAATCGAACACAAGAGTATACAATGTAAGACTCCAGGAATCTACTGATGCAATTTGAGGGTTTGATTTTTACCTTTTGAAGATGGCTAGAGATTGTTTCTATGAGATTTTGAACACTATGAGAACAAATGTTTTTAATTAGCCATCCTCCTTCTCCCACCCCATTTACAAGAGTTAGCTTATTCTTGCATGTGTGTGTGGCTTTACTATTCACATAAAACCATTATCCTCCACATCTGCTATAAGTCTTGGTTTGCATGCAAAAGCCTAATGCAATGCCTGCACCGAGGGAATTCGGGCTCAGACCTTTGGAGCTGTTTACAGCCCTAAGATAATGCAGCAAGAGTCACAAGGGGACGGGTCACAGGACAGAATATGCTACCTCCTCTGTAGAGTTGCAATAAGGCTTCTGATTTTGTTTGCAGCTTAATTTCCAGCCAAGACCTTCAGTATTAAACATAAACCAAAATTTTGCCTACAAACTAGCTAAAAATACCTGTTGTTTCTAGAGGCAAATAATTTGCATAATTCTTAATTATTAAGCTTCACTGCTCAAAACCCATCAGCATTTTCTAGGTGGACATTCCCATGGAAAGCACTATTCTTAATCTAAAATAACAAGATTTAGAAAGGGTAGGAGAATACTGCCAATCAAGTAATTTGATATTTCACTGCATAAGCAGATAGTGGTGTTATAGTGAATAATTTCAAATTAAATGTCTTCCAGTGCCACTGTATCATCTGCATACTATTCATTTAGTTCCTTATATTTAGCAGAAGTAGGGCACATTTTCCATATGCCATTTATAAGCAACATACACTGTTAATTTTATTCCTTACTGGAAAGTACCCTGGTCTATTTACAAATTAATTTGGGAAGTGACATCGTGACACTTAGCCTCAAATGGTGCACATCACACAAGCGTGGAAGAAAGGATGAATAGGTGGGATTTTGCATTTGGCATTTCAGAATTAGGGGAGGTAATATTTCCAGTTACATACACTTAAAATTATTTCTGAGAAGACATGTTGAACTTAAGCATTAAGCTAAATACCTATAGCCCTACATTCTTTCATCAGTTATTTTCCAAGACATCATTCATTCCTTTGTTGAAAGTTTGCTTCTTAGCAGAATTTATCTTACTTGGAAAAATTACAGGCCTATGAAAGAGCTTTATTTCATTACATTTGTACTAATATATTAGTACCATATTTGTTATATTGGTACTAATATATGTATTCTTCTTATATTGGTACTAAAGAAGTAGAACTTTTTCATAATGGCAAAGGGAGTTCATTAGAAAAACACCAAAATTGTACAACTGGAAACAAAAACAAAGCAAAAGAGCATAGCATTACATAAAAAATGAGCCTTTAACTGAAATATTAAAAAAAAAATATCTCCAACACCCTGCCACACTAATATCAGACCAACTTGAAAGGCACTGAGAATTGAACTGTGCAACTCATACCCATACCTGTGAGAGTAATAACCACAGTGAGACACAAACCTCCAAGGTAGAATATGGCACTGTACAGTCCGTTAGGCATTCCTGGTACATACGGCAGTTTTATATTTTCTTAGGATAAGCTGGAAATATTAACTAAATATACAAATTACATCATATTTCCTTGGGAAAAAAAATAAATCCAATTTACACCATCTGAAGACAAGAAAACAAGGCATAACATAGAGGACATTGTTGGCACAATAAAATGTTAGCACATCAAAACACGCCCTTTTAAATTTAATCCAATAGATACATAA